>WOVY01002792.1:615000-835104 GCA_013436015.1 Rhipicephalus annulatus | reverse complement strand
CCGCATCAACACGGGAGATGCTACAAACCGATACGCCAGAAACCCTATCGCGTATCCCCCGTCAGAGAGGCAAGTGATCGCCGATCAGGTCAACGACATGCTGCAGAAAGGCGTTATTCAAAGTCAAGCAGTCCCTGGGCAGCTACTGTTATATTGGTAAAAAGAAAGACAACTCTTGGCGATTCTCTGTAGACTACCGCCATCTCAACGCCGTCACAAAGAAAGACGTGTATCCGCTACCGCGCATCGACGATGCTGTTGATTGTCTGCATTCGGCCGCATACTTTTCGTCTGTCGACCTAAGGTCTGGATACTGGCAAATACCAATGCATCCGTCTGACAAAGAGAAGACTGCTTTTGTAACGCCTGATGGATTATTTGAATTTAACGTTATGCCGTTGGCTTATGCAATGCCCCAGCTACCTTCGAGCGATTCATGGACTCCATCCTTCGCGGTCTCAAATGGGAGATATGTATGTGTTATCTCGATGATAACACATACATGATTTTTGATGATAACACATACATGATAACACATACATGATAACAAATACATGATAACACACACATGATTTTTGGCAAGACATTCCACGAACACAACCATCGGCTTAGCGTTGTTCTAGACTGCGTCAAACAAGCTGGTCTCGTTTTAAACGCAAAGAAGTGTCATTTTGGTGAGCGTCAAGCCCTTGTGCTTGGATATCTAGTTGACAAGGACGGTATACGACCAGACCCGCACAAAATCAGTGCTGTCCGAGACTTCAAGCAACCGACGTCTTTGAAGGATCTCCGTAGCTTCGTGGGCCTGTGTTCTTATTTTCGTCGGTTTATCAAAGACTTCGCCCAGCTTGCTCATCCCCTGACAGAGTTGCTCCACACAAACACTCCATTTCGATGGACCATTGAGTGTGAGGCTGCTTTCGAGCAGCTGAAGTATTTGCTTACTTCCGGGCCCCTCTTGCGCCATTTCGACCCGGAGGCACTCACGGAACTGCATACAGATGCTAGTGGTATCGGAGTTGGTGCCGTGCTAGTTCAATATCGCGATAGCCGGCAGCACGTCGTGGCGTATGCAAGTCGTACTTTGACTAAGGCGGAGAGGAACTATACGGTCACCGAACTGGAATGTCTTGCAGTTGTTTTCGCCGTCCAAAAGTTCAGACCTTATTTGTACGGCCGGCAGTTCAAGATCGTCACAGATCATCATTCGCTTTGTTGGCTTGTCGGACTACGTGACCCAGCTGGTCGGTTGGCTCGCTGGGGCCGTACGGCTTCAAGAATATAATTGTTCTGTGACCTACAAGAGCGGTCGATGTCACGCAGATGCCGACTGCTTATCTCGTCTTCCATCTCCAACTGTGGATGCTGATGATGATGATTTTGACAACTACCTGGCCGCAATCTCATCCAACTTCCCAAATTTGGATGTCTTTCGTCACGAACAACAGCGTGACCCTTCGCTGAAACCAATGATTGATGTGGCTCGTAGCTCTAAACGCGCCACGCCATTCGTGATTCATGACGCCCTACTATATCGCAAGAATTACTCCAGCCATGGTTCCACACTACTACTCGTCGTGCCAGAATGCCTGCGTCTTGCGGTATTCCAAGCCATGCACGATGACATCACGTCTGGGCACCTTAGGATTCGCCCGAACGCTTCACCGTATCCGACAACGTTTTTACTGGCCTCGACTCTGGAAGACCACCAAGCACTACGTCGCAAGTTGTGATGTCTGCCAACGCCACAAACAACCTACCACACCATCGGCCGGCCCACTGCAGCCGGTTAAGCCACCGACATCACCATTAAAAAAGTCGGCATAGATTACTGGGCCCTTTCCCCAAGTCTACCACCGGCCGCCGCTGGATTATTGTGTGCGTAGATTACCTGACGCGGTATACCGAAACGATGGCGGTTGCTTCAGCCACATCATCTGATGTGTCATGGTTTCTTCTACACTCGATCATACTTCGTCACGGGGCCCCTCGTGTGGTGATAAGTGATCGCGGCCATCAGTTTACCGCTGACGTTGTCGAAGAGTTGCTACGGCTTTGTGGGTGTCAGTATCGCCATTCCACGCCATACCACCCTCAGACCAACGGCCTCACTGAGCGCACCAATCGTACCATCATCAACATGCTTTCAATGTACGTCGCAGCGGATCACAAGAACTGGGATGCCGTATTACCTTTTGTTACATACGCCTTTAATACCGCAAAACACGAAGTCACAGGTTATACGCCTTTCTTTCTTCTCTATGCTCGTCATTCGCAAAGTTTCCTTGACACCATACTTCCATTTTCGACGAACAAAAACGCCAGTGTCGCGCAGACTTTGTGTCGCGCCGAAGAAGCTCGTTGACTTGCTCGGCTCCGAACTCTTTCCGCCCACGCTCGCGCGAAAGACCGTTACGACGCAAAACACCCGCCCGTGACTTTCGCTACTGGTGATTTGGTCTGGCTGTGGACGCCTGGTCGAAAAAAGGGACTTTGCCAGAAGTTTCTTTCTAAGTACTCAGGACCGTTTGTAATTACTCAGTGCTCAAGTGACATCACTGACGCTGTCGCGATAGTGACAGCTCAGAAGCGGCGTTCGCGCTAGACGCAAATTGTGCACATTGTCCGATTGAAGCCCTACAACAACCGATCGCTTCTACTCGCTCGGTGAGCTTCGTCTTGCCCGGAGGGAAATGTAACACGGACTGAAAGAGCGAGGAAGAAGAAGAGATCGGACGCGCTCGAGCGATGGTGATTTGGCAGTGACGGTAGAGCGCTGCCATTTTTCATTGTAAATAAACCCATCACATCCGTAACACCTTGTTAAATGATGTGTTGGTGCTAATACTGACAGTAGAAAAAAAAGTTGTGCGTGTGAACATATTATGACTGTGTGAACTGCTGCAAGCAAGTGAACATTAGCGTGATATTTCAACTGGTTTCAGTGTGCTATTATGTTTTTTTGTTTGTTCATTATCGAGTACGAAATGATGCTCTTCGCAATATTTAGATGCTTGTGGCTTCAGAAGAAGTATTCGTGTAGGTATTCGATGAATATCACCTTTGTCAAAATTTAAAGGAATTTAGACACATTTCGTGAAACAATAAGCACGTACATCGAGGCAGGTTGCTCTCCTGTCCAACAAATATTTCGAGGTTTTATTGTATTGTCAGTGTTCTATGTTTTTAATAAATACCTACTTAATACAACAACATTGTGAAGCAGGAAGATCCGGCAGCTTCTTCGAGCACGCGCGAAACACCTTTCTGGGAACGCCGTTGATAAAGCGTTTTCTTGCCTTGTGTAAAGAAAAACGAAAATACTTACGCTACTCGAAAAAATAAAAAAAGAAAAGAATGGCAATGAAGAATTCAAAACGTCCTTTTTCAAGAAGGGAAAAGAGTTTTTTTTTTCACTTTTTGCTTATAAGAGGCAGCTGTACGTGTTCGGAAGTTTTAACTAGAGAATATACCCACTGATTCACGTGTGCTCGCGTTGCTAATTTAGGGCTTGTTTTATTTTACTGAAGGCACTTTCCACTTACATTTCTAAAAGGAGCTGGCAGAGAACCTTCACACTGATATCAAGAAGAAGAAGAAGAAGAAGCAGAAAAAGAAGAAGAAAAAGGAAAAGAAAAATAAAAAGAAAAAGAAGAAGAAAATAAAAAGAAGAAGAAAAAGAAGAAGAAGAAGAAAAATAAAAGCAAAATAAAAAGCAAAATAAAAAGAAAAACAAAACGAAGAAGAAGAATAAGAAGAAGAATAAGAGGAAAAAGAAGAAGAAGAAGAAAAATAAAAGCAAAATAAAAAGCAAAATAAAAAGAATAAGAATATTAATAATAATAATAATAATAATAATAATAATAAGAAGAAGAAGAAGAAGAAGAAGAAGAAGAAGAAGAAGAAGAAGAAGAAGAAGAAGAAGAGGAAGAAGAAGAAGAAGAAGAAGAAGAAGAAGAAGAAGAAGAAGAAGAAGAAGAAGAAGAAGAAGAAGAAGAAGAAGAAGAAGAAGAAGAAGAAGAAGAAGAAGAAGAAGAAGAAGAAGAAGAAGAAGAAGAAGAAGAAGAAGAAGAAGAAGAAGAAGAAGAAGAAGAAGAAGAAGGTGGTTATATGGAATCTTGCGTTACGAATTCACCGTATCAATATGAGCCATGCCGTTATTGAGGGCTCCAGAAAATTCGCTCATCTGGGTTTCGTTCACATGCACTGACATTCCGCTGTACGCGGGTCTTTGTCGTTTTGCGTCCAATCAAGATGTGGCAGTTGAGGCCGGTGCCAAACTCGTGACATGCGCGCAGGTGCACAGAAAAACCAGTATGGCCAAAATGAGCACAGAAATAAATTAGTTTTTGACAGTGAAGTGTACTCTCTACCCTTGCCTCGAAGCAAAATGTGTATCGGTCAAACGGGTTGGTGTGGCCGAAAATAGCACGCTGTATCGTTTCTGTGGTGGCACCAAGTTCCTTCATCACTCGTTGCCGCGACTGTGGCTACGTTTCAGACTTATAGCGTTGAACTGAGATCAAAAGTGGTCGCACCTAGCTGACAGGAGAAATGGACCCGGATGCACGGTCAGCTATGACGTGAGAATAAGTGTGAATCAACGCCTTCGCATCCACACCTAGAAAGAACGTCCGTAAATTATTTAATGATTGAGACCTGATATTGACATCATAAGACAGGGCAGGCGCACACGGACTTAAAGGCGAAGGCGCCACGAAGACCGCCTATCAAATGAAAAGGCGCAGGAAAAGAAAGTGGGCACGAACACTTATTTGTGCCTATCCAGGCAAGATGCAATACCTGTCAATTCGAAACACTTGGAAGTATGCGTGGGAGATAACTGCCCAGACATTTGATTTCTTCATTATGCTGGCTAATGAGTGGCTGCATTACACATGCGCTAGCACTATTATCGGTATGCTATGCCTCAATCACTAGACAATAGCATTTTTTTATAAATTTCCGTGCACTGACATCACACAGTATAGACCCATTCCGTGTTTGTGAACATAGGTGGGCCGATGTCGACATTATGGGTAAAATTATAGCGATGGCCGCACGTAACTTCCGCCTTAAGCGCTGAGGGCTGCGATGTGCGCCAACAAATAAAAAACTAAGTTGTGAGACGCGATTAACATCCAACCACGACGGAGTTCGTCGGCATACTGTCTTTTTTTAGGGGCGAAACAGGGAAGTTAGTTGCAAACTGGTAACAACATTTCAGTTGAGTACGACTATCTGGTGTAACAAAATCACTTCAGTGGCGTGTACAAACAAGAGAACATAGACAGTATGTAACACACAGCACTTCTCACAGATCACGAATCACTCGAGAAAACAAAGAGAAAAGAAACGCAAAAAATAGTAAATTGGAACAGATTCCCATATTACATGCGACGAGAAGCAATTTTTCCCCCCGAGTTAAAACGGCAGTAAAGGAAGTTCAATATTCCCGTTCGGAACTCCAAAAAAAAACACGTGTATGCCACCTTCTGATAAATGCTTCATCACTCTGAGTTTCAATCTGTTCGGTAAGGTACCGAACCATGATCATTCTAATCTTCTGTAGCGCTGGGTATGCAGCTCGTTGAGGTCGTTGCCGTGCTTCAGCCATACAGCGGCAACGCCACTAACGAACATTATGACGTACAGTACGAGTTGTTCAAATATGCTTCGTCTGCGCTGTTGGCTCGAAGGTATTGACAGTGTGAATTGACGACGCACGATGTGCCACACGCCTTTGGCCGCTTGCATTCAAACATCGTGTGGCGGATCGTTGCTCTTTTCCCGCAGTTGGGGCAGTGGTCAATGGAAACGACGCCCCACTTTAACAGTCTCGGACAAGTGGGCAACGCGTGCCATCGCCACAGCCAATCGAATTCTCTAACTATTTCTGGTATGTGGTTGTTCCGCCATTTCTTCCACTTGCTGGGCCTCCATCTCTGTTTTTCCTCGTAAGTAATCGAGCGACTGATTAACATTTCGCTAATGCGTGCGGGAGCGAGCTTTGCAAAGTATTCTTCGGTGGCGTCGCGGTCAACCGAACGCTTGAGGCCATCTGCTGCCTTATAAAAGGCATGTGGGTGTTCTGCGTGAGGTCCCCGGTACTTTTCCGACGGGTGTGCGGCTCCAAGAGTTCCGGTCCAATATAGCAATGAGCTACGGCCAGGATAGGCATTGTCTTGAAACAATTTGTGAACTGTTTTAGCTGCAAGTGCCTTTGTGAATGTCGCAACATCTGGCAGACTGAGTCCTCCACAACTTTTTGGGAGCTTCAGGAACTTTTGTTGAACTTTTGGTGTCTTCACGTCTTATAGGAAGGCTCCAACTAATGACACAAGGCGGCTCACAAAAAGTTTGAGTATGAGTGCAATGTGCCCGATATAAAAAGCATATGCGTATGATTTGGTTTTCACCACCGTCACTTTGGCGTCAAGTGACAAATTGAAGTTAGTGACATACGCGAAGACCTGCGTGGCTCGATGTACGGCGTCCTCCCAATTTCTTTTGGCCACCTCCCTGTCTTGAAAGTATACCCCGAGAACTTTTACGGTGTCCACATATTGAATATCACCCGGCAAAGAGCCGTGGAAGCTACCGAAATGAATGGCTTTGCTTTTCTCTGCATTCAGGAAAGCACCCGATAACCTGGTATGCTCTTCGAACAGCCCAAGAAAGCGCGGTAACTGGCTTGGTTTCGCACGAACACAGGGATGTCATCCGCATAAGCGGTGATGCCAACTGACTCCAGATTTGTCATTGGAAAGCCCTGAATATTAGGGCACTTTAGCACTTTCCGAAGGGGGGGATCTATGGAAAAAACAAAGAGCACCGGTGCGATTCAGCATCCCTGGCGAACACCTCTTGTTACTGGAAAGCTTGCTGTCTCCACGCCGTTGATGAGAAGTCGGCTGGTCATGTTGGTGTATAGAAGCGTTATACAGCGAACGTACTGCTCAGGCAAACTAAACATTCTAAGTACGCAGTATAGGTAGTCATGCTCGACCCTGTCAAAGGCCTTAGCTTGATCCAATGACACGAAAGAACCAGTAACTTTTTTGGCGTTGGCATAGTAAAACAAATCTCTTATCAGAGTAAGTGTGTGAAAAATCGACTTACCGTGCACTGCACACGTTTGCGTAGGTGACTATTGGGCAGAAAATGTTTTAGCCTCAAGCCAAGGATCGTAGCAACAAGTTTGTAGTCCGTGTTAAGGGGGGTAATCGGCCTTCATGACCGTGGATCGTCAGGATCCACGCCCTCCTTTGGCAGCAAGACTACACGGCCCTCACTGAAAGACCTCGGCTTTTGCCCATCTACAATGAACCCGTTAACCATGTCAGTAAGTGCGTCGCCTAGGACGCCGAAGAAAGTTATATAAAACCCCGTCAGTATTCCGTCTCGACCTCGAGCCGTGGCAGTTTTCATTTTCCTCAAGGCTTGCCAAACTTCATCTTTCGTCACCTCAGCGCAGAGCATATCAGACGCCTCAGGACACAGCGTGGGCAAGCCTTCGCAAAAGTCAGCGATTCTTTGATGCTGGTTGCTGTCTTTGGAGCGATGATCTGTAGAGTCAGAGCCTTTCAAAATGCGCCCTGAAGACCTCCTCGATTGATTTGATATCTGTGACGATGCTCCCACACTCTGTTCATGCTGCTTCGATAATACTGGGCTGGTGTTTCCTTACCCCTACTTGCTGTGCGTATGCCAAGTTACCTAGTTCATCCATAGGCAGGTGCAGTTCATCTGTGCGTTTAAATGCCCCGTATTTCGCCCTCCACAAGAGGTCGTATTTAGCCTTTTTGACCCCTATGTACTCTTGAATTGCGCCGTTCAGATTACCTGCGCCCTCAACGATTTGAATACGCCTCAATGTTTCATTCATCTGTGGTGTTAGACGTGCATGGCGCATTTTCCCGGCCTCCAGTGCAATCACACGCCATCTGGCCTTCAAGAGATCCCATGCTGTCGGCGTGATTTGCGGCGTGTCTTCCAAAAACGCATATATATTTATGCGCATTTCAGATACCGAAACTTCATAAAATAATATTGATGAATCCATTCGCCACAACTTGAAGCAATGCCTTCCCAGCTGGGCCTTCAAGGTGAACAGCACTGGCGTGTGGTCACTGAGCTTGTGTTGCCCAGGCGCTAAAGAAATGACATTGCATGTCTCTAAACTTGCAACGAGCTCGTTAAGGATATAGACTCTATCAATCCTGCTCTGAGACGTACCCTGAACGCGCGTGGCTCCAAAGGTATTCCCGTGAAGCGTTGTCCAGGCATCGACCAGCTTCAACTCTTTACACATTTTCTGCAACTCTTTCGAATGGTGTGTGCTTTGTCCTTGACTAGGGCCTCGGACATCTCGAATTGAGTAAAAAACACACTTGAAATCACCTAACAACACGCACGGTGCTGAATTTAGCGGGAATGACCTGGCACCTCTAAAAAAGTCATTGGCAAGGTATTGACAGTGTGAACCTATCCACGGGCGCGTAAAAGTTGGTGAATCTCATTTTCTGGTCATTTATCCACATGTACACCGCAATAACACGGCTTTCTGCATCGAAGAGGCAATGCGCACCCCGCTTGAACCTCGGATTGAGAAACACGACACCGGTGCCACGTGACTGGGTCTGCGTTAAGGAGAAGTCTTCAACCGAAAATCTAGTACGGAAGGTCATGATGTCGTGCCCCGTTCGAAAGTTGGTCTCTTGCAGAAAAAGCACGTCGACCACGAGCGAGCACACGAGGTTCATTATCTCCTGTTGTTTTACAAGATCTTTGAAACCACGAACATTGAAAGTCATGACAGATAGCCTATCCATTTAAAATAAATTTAGGGAAAAACGAAACATTCGTTGTTTTTTTAATGAACAGCGATGCGTAAGGGGATGGCATGGCCTCTCCTGTGTCAAGCGGCAGTGGATGAAGTCAACGTGATGATACTCCAAGGACTGGCGCTGAGATTCACTCACACGCACAGATAAAACGGACCCAGTGAGCAAAAGCAATAATAACAGAAATAGTACCCGCAGCATGCAACGCAACTCACATGATGCAATTACTATAACAGGGCATAGCCAACACAGCATAGAGCTCACAAATTGGCACATAAAGGTTCCATCGTGAATGACAGTAACATAGGGAACACTAAATAGTTTTCATGCATCAAAGACAACAAATTCATAGTGGTTGTACGGCTGGGAAGCAAGCATTGCAACAGTACAGACAACAGGAAGCGGAAATAATGGAGGTGGGCAGCACAAATTAAAAAACATTGAGTCATCACCCGCATCGGGTGATGGATCTCGGTTTGGCGAATCCACTCGGGGCTTTTTGGGTGTTCCGGAAGTGGTGACATCACTTCCACTGCTTGAACTACCCGGCTTGGTGCGACGCTGAGAGTTTGTGGCTCTAGACAACTTGTCGGGAGAACACGTATTTTCAGGAGACAAAGATACCGATCGTAAGGCTTGCGAAAATCTGTCACTCCTTAATTTTCGTGATGGTGACCGGCTCCTACGATGTCTGGATGTCTTGCCGGACGCTTCTTCTTGGGCTTGTACAGCGTGTGTGAGAGGCGTGTTAGGTTTCCTTGAAGACGTGGTCTTTACTTTTTTTTTCGTGGGCGTCTTCTCTATGCTACCTTCCAGGCCCACAGGTGGCCGTTCATGGAGCTCGTCACTTGCACTTGTTGCCTCGGAAGATCGGAGCGATTTTCCCGGTTGGCCAACGCTCTGAGATGCTTGGGACGCTTCCTCCAGCGGTGATGCGTTCGAGGATTGTTGGTTTTCTGTGGCCTTGAGTTCCTCTGATGAAGACGTAGCAGACGCATTCGGCGTCTCCACAGCGTTGCTGGGCTCCTCTGACGACGTTGTGGGAGATGACGACGGTGCGGTGTCCCCAGTCAGCGCAGAAACGTCGTTGTCACTCGTTGTACATGGCGACGCGGCATAAACGCCGCTGGCGTCTTCTGTCTTGGCGTCATAAAATTCTGTGTCGGTTGCGCTGCCTTCAACCCAATAATCTGGAATCTTCTGCGGCCGTGGCTTGGTTTTGCGTTGCAAAACTTCCATGTGCCTGGAGGTTCCAATTTGGGCTGTTCTCTTCGAAGCAATCTCTCCAAGTTCTGGGAGTTCTTTCAGTGACTGTGAGGTGCTCTGCGCTGCGTCTGCGTATGCCTTGAGACGGAAGCAATCTTTCGTCGCGTGGTCCCCATTACAGCGCTTACACTTGGGCACACAATCCTCAGATGTATGGCCGAAGGTGCCACATCGTTGACAGAAGGGTTTTGTGCAAGTAGCCGCAACATGACCTTCTCTGCAGCAGCGTTCGCATACTCTGCGCATACCACGATACTCGAGCATCACGTGGTGACCTTAAATTAATAGGAAGTTAGGGGCGGGCTTGGCCATCTCGATTCGGACGATGCGGGTACCAGTGTACCTTGATTGATGCCTTTGCGAGGTAACAAATGTGATACCCTTCACTTTTCCGTATGGCTGAAGAGCTGAAATAACTGCGTCATCTGACACGTACGGCGGGAGGCAGAACACACTGATTTGTACGCTTGGCACACCGACTGCCTCAACTTGTACCTTGTGACCTTGTAACTTGAATCCTTGATTTACCATCAACTTGGTTGCTTGTGCAGCCGACCGAGCCGCAACTAGGAACTTCGAAGCTCCGAGGTGTTGCAGGAACAGCACCCCTTCACTCCCCATGACGTCTTCGAGGCCATCGATGATCTCGTCGACGGACGCCGTCCCCTGCGGTATAGAGTTTCTCAAAATTAACTAGAGGGCACTCTGGTGCTGCGATCGTTCAGCGACCATGGGAATGATGGGTAGTACCGATTTTGTTTTGAAAGAAAGATTCAACCCTTTTGAACTTCGTGGTCTAATTTGGAAAGGTAATTCGAAAAAATTAGGGTGTTGAAGCACAATCGCTGAACATTTGCTGATTTTTGTTTCGTGAGAAAACAGCTTCAAGCCACACGAACACACACGAAGCCAAGAGCAGGCCAGAAGACAAATGTGTGTACTACCCATCATTTTCATGCTCGCTGAAGCGCTGTGCATTGCAGCTCCCATACACACTAGCGCCATAGTTCCCCCTAGTGTATATTGGGAAACTCTTTGCCCTCCGGAACAGTGAAGTTGAAGCAGTGCTCCTTGAGCGGGAGCACCGCAAGCCTTGACACCATCCTCGCTGGTCCCGGCAGAGGCCGACGACGATGTCATCAGGCCATAGAGAAAGAAGAAAACAAGAGCGGACACTCCGCGACACCTGGCCTCAGGAAGTGCGTCACGACTACGTAACGAACTAGTGCTCTCATCAAACGTCAGAGGGCGCAAGCGCCAAAAAAAAACAACAGTTATAATCAATGCAACAGAATTGTTTTCAAAAATTAATAAATATACGTCCAAATTTGGTATGTTCTTTATACATAAAAACGATTTATTCAACACAGCTTACGCGATTATTTTTCTTCAGCCGTACTGTCATAAACACCATCTACCCAGCGACAAGCCCATGCATGACTGAGAGCGAGAAGTTTTCGTCGCTTTCATCAACGTCGGCTGCGTCGGCGTTTTCGTGCTTGAAATAACAGGTGAGGCACGTTTTCAAGCGGAGCTTGTTGAATGACATGTTGTTGGTCTTGTTGGCTCATTTTTTCAGAAAACGGTTACGCCTGCGCGAATAAGACACCATGCAACAAACATAGAAAGATGCACACACACACGTTGCGCTTCGTGTGTGCGAGTTTGTTTCTTACGTGGCGTCTCATTCACGCAGTTGTAACCTTTTTCTGAAGCTCGTAAGGACTGGGAGGTTCGCTAAAAAGAAAGTTTGTGGCTCTATGCGGCGGCTAGACGGGAACATTGTGCAACGTATGCAGTATAGCAAAGGCGGCACGGCGTCAAGCCGAGGCAACGCGTGCTGCGTCTGCCACGGACGCGAGCGTCTGTGCGCTGAGCATATCTGGGCAGCTAGGTCATAGGCTCGGTGCAAAATATTGAGAATCGTTGGGGAAGGAAGACGAAGTGATTCTCTTGTGGAACACATCTTTCGGTCTGTGCTGTATTTTCTGCGTTCCACAGCGCAACAGCGGGGTCTCCAGCCCCCTACCTCGCGGTCATGGATGTGCAATCCCCGGAGATCCCGCCCGGTACCAGTTCATCCATGGGCATTGCTTCAAGAAAGCGTGGTAATACATCTAGTGAGAGCTAGGACACCGAGCCGTACTCTGCATCAGACTACGAGTCCTCGGAAGACGGCTTCGAACCTGTGCTCTACCGCAAGGCCAAACGAAGAATCATGAACGCATCATCGGCATCAAGTACAGCCACTGTGAGGACAGCGCCTCAGCGATGGCCTCACTCCATTCTGTTTGTGCCGCAGACTACTACTGCCAATCTACGCTTCCTCAACAGGCAAGCACTGTCCTTGTACCTTGAAAACATTGTGCCTAACGAGATTAGGGACATCAGGATAAACACGAGGAAGAATATTTTGGCAATCGACGTGAGGAACCCGAGTGCACTGAACACGCTACAGCATGTGTCGGAGCTGGAAATATCAAAGTCCGATCCATCATACCAGCGAATGGTGACACCGTAACAGGAGTTATCTATGACATAGACACGGAAATCACCAATGAAGATCTTCCTGTACTGATAAAACCAGTGAGCGAAAACAACGTCATTGTGCATGCTGGTCGCCTAGGCAACTCTCGTTGTGTGCGAATAACATTCAAGGGTGACTGTCTTCCCTCTTACGTGAAGGTTGGCCATTTCCGTCACCAGGTTCGCCCATTTATTCCGAAGCCTATGCAGTGTTTCAAGTGCCAGAAGATTGGCCACGTGCAGGGCGTTTGCAGAAATTCCGCAGTGTGCCCCCGATGCGCTGAACACCACTCAGAAGACGACTGTAATGCAACTACGTTGAAATGCCCCAACTGCCAAGGTGCTCACAGTGCTTCCTCCAAGGACTGTCCTCAGATTAAGAAAGAGACTTATATTCTGAGGCAAATGGTGCGAGACAACTCGACTCACAGAGAAGCTGCGCAAAAAGTAAGGCGAAGGCGCCGCCATCGTCGAAGGTCCTCACGAAGGACAGCGCAAAATCTGACGACAAAGTCAGAAACTCAGGTGAAATCGACAGGCGCGGCTCCTAGCACGGCAAACATCTGCGCTGAAAGAGAAGATGCCGGAAGATCTCTCTCTCCAAAGGAATGGCCACTCCTTCAGCCTAGACGATCTGTTGAGCCTCAACAGAAGCCGCCTACACGACCTGTTGAGCCTCAACAGAAGCCGCCTCAAGAACAAGCACAAAATGCTGCAACAGCCGGGAAGCCAGATCATCGCGTGATGGTGATGCTAAGATCATTAGTAGACACCATTCGCATGTTGTTAAACGACATGAATACACCGTCAGCCAAAAGTGCCCTTCAAGTACTGGACGCGCTTAGTCCAGTGCTAGCAGCCCTAGAGTAGACCATGGCTAACGCACCACTGTCTTTCAGGGAGGAGGTTCGTAAAGCAGCAATACTGCAGTGGAACGCCAGGGGACTGAGATCGCGCATTGGTGACTTTCGTCAATTTGTGTACGTCAATATGTTTCCCGTAATCGTCATCTGTGAGCCGAACTTATCGAGTGCAATACGACTCTCGGGATACGAACCTTTTATGTCGTCTACTGTTACTGAAAGCAGCAAGGTTCTGGTGTACATTCGCCGAGACCTCACTTACATTTTTCAACCTGTACCACCTCATGATGGAAACCAATACGTATGCTTAAGAGTGAAAAAGAGGAGGCTCAACATCACGGTGGTTGGCGCATACCTATCACCATCAAGCCGTTTCGATCAAGAAAGACTACGAGACATCCTAGCGTTAACTCCTGACCCGTGTGTTATCATCGGAGATTTTAACGCTCATCATACATTATGGGGAAGTCAGAATACCAACATGAAGGGCAGAAGCTTGGTGTCTTTTGCCTCCGACAACCAACTTTGGTTACTGAACGACGGCAGTCCTACCTTTTTACGTGGCTCCACATACAGTAGCTGTCTCGACTTGGCTTTTGTTTCGCGAAGCCTAGTGAAATATACTGAATGGTTCACAGATATAGAAACGCACGGGAGTGATCACATTCCAACTTACGTTAAGATCAGAGGATTGTCGCCTCCTAATGTGCGCGACATGGTTAAAAGAGTGGACTGGAAAAAATTTCAGTCTCGTATGGAAGACCAATGCCAAAAACACATATCCGATTTACAAGAGGCCATCCAGAGCACTGTAAAAGAGACTGTGTGTACGATCCCATGCCCTGCAAGATTCATGGACATCGACATAGAGATGGAGCGGCTTCGAGCCTTGCGACGACGAGCTGAAAGAAGGTACCGGCGCACGAAGGACATAGAAGATTTACGGACTGCTAGACGTATGCAGAAGAAGATCAAACGTTGGTTGGACAAGCTAGCATTCCAACGCTGGATTACTTTCTGCGAGTCACTCGACCCTCGTAAGCCTTTATCGCACATATGGACGACGGTTAGAGGTTTGCGGTCATCGCCCATTCAGAAGTCACCATTCAAGGCCTTAGCCCTTCACCAAAATCGACCAGATGTGGACGTTGCTGAAGAGTTCTGTGCCGGATTATCAAGGCAAACTACAGCCATCAGCAGCTCACCACTTTCGAGCAGTTTTCCGCCACCACGTGATTCCTCTATGGACTTCCCTTTCACCATTCAGGAGCTCAAAGCAGCACTCGCTTCATGCAAACGTACCTCTGCACCAGGACCTGACGGAATCTCCTACAGAGCCCTGTGTCATCTGGGTGAGCGCGCGAGAATAGCTCTACTTCAGCTATATAATGATTGTTGGCTAGAGGGCACTGTCCCCTTAAGTTGGAAAACTAGTCGTCTAGTACCATTACTGAAACCTGGCAAATCACCATTGGTACTCTCCTCCTATCGCCCGATCGCATTGGCCAGTTGCGTGGGTAAAGTGATGGAGAGAATGATTCTCGGCCGACTCGAGTGGTACTTGGAGTATCATCAGATCTACCCAAATGCCATGGCTGGCTTTCGACGTGGTCGATCATCGATCGATAACGTCATCGACCTAGTCACGTACGTTGAACACGAGAAAGGCCATAAGCGTCTTTGCGCCTCTCTGTTCCTTGACGTCAAAGGAGCCTATGATAACGTGACACATGAATCCGTCCTTGCCGCACTAGAAGAGATTGGAGTGGGTAGCCGATGTTTAAGTGGATACGCAGTTATCTCCAAATGCGATCCTATTTTGTGAGTACAGAGACTGGGAACACGTCTACACATTTCAGTTGTCGTGGCGTCCCTCAGGGTGGTGTACTGAGCCCCGTGCTATTCAATATAACACTAATTGCTCTCCATACGCACCTACCAAACAATATTTATCTATCAACATACGCTGATGACATCTGCATATGGACATCTGCGGTAACTCGCCTGCAGTTACGAGCGAGAATACAGAGAGCTGCTACTTCAACTGCTTCGTATCTACGCAATCGAGGCCTGGAAATTTCCTCCGGAAAGTGCGCTCTTCTGGCATTTACGCGCAAACCCATGTCGAATTACAGAGTGTCAATTAACGGTCAAAATATATCATATCGTCGATCTCACAAATTTCTGGGTGTCATAGTCGACAGAGACTTATCATGGAGCCCTCATGTATCGTATTTGAAAAAGCGATTGACAGGCATATGCCATCTTTTCAAGTTTCTCGCTGGAAAGACTTGGGGAATGCAGCCTAATGCTATGTTACGACTGTACAGGGTGCTTTTCCTTGGCTTTTTACGATACAGTCTGCCTGCATTATCAAACGCCAGCAAAACAAGTCGACGCATGATACAAAGCGTTCAGGCATAGGCGCTTCGAATATGTCTAGGTCTGCCTCAGGGTGCCTCAACAATGGCGACTATAGCTATAGCCAAAGACCACCTCGTGCAGACCCATATTGAAATTGAAGCTTTGAGGATACACATAAGGCATGTGGGCCGGAATCCCCATCACCACCTAGCCTCTCTACCAGTGGATAGACCTCATACATCCTTTTGTCGAACAATAACTACACATGGTGACTCCCTACCAACTGGTTTTACGCCCGCGGCGAGACCTTCAATTCCTCCATGGTGCCTCAAACAGCCAGTCATCTACCTGACAATACCAGGCATTCAGAAAAAAGGTGATTTCTCAATACCAGCCCTCAAGCAGCTCGCATTACTTCTCCTTTACGAGAAGTACCAAGACTGCACCCACGTCTACACCGACGGCTCCGTCCTGCCAAACAGCTCAACTGCGGCGGTCGTTATTCCAACGCACGCCACAACCATCAAATTCAGGACAGCTCATGCAACCACTACAACGGCAGCAGAGCTTGCAGCGCTTCGCGCTGCGCTGCGTTTCATTAACGACCAAAGCACGCAACGGTGGACGATTTTTTGCGACTGCAAGGCGGCACTGCAGTCACTTCTGTCAAATCTACGCCGTCGTCCACACGAGCAGTTAATATTTGAAACAGCAGAAATGCTACACCACATAACAGAGAAAGGGCACCAAGTTATATTTCAGTGGTTGGCAAGCCACTGTGGAATTATCGGTAACGAACGAGCTTATCAAGCAGCCCGTTCAGCCCATACAGAAGACAACGACCAGTCAATACCTCTCTCAAGAACGGACGCTGCTAAGAGGCTCCGAGTGCTTGCTCGCCAACGCTCCATGGCCCTTTGGAATGAGCCTCTCTTTACGCATGCAAGATTACGATCCCTTGATCCAACGTTAAGCATGCAGCTTCCAACAAAAATTCGACGAGGCGACGCTACTGCTCTGTGCAGACTATGGTTGGGAGTCGCGTTTACCCGTGCGTACGCGTTCCGCATAGGTATGGCCGACACCGCCGACTGTGCACACTGCGGAGATGAAGAAACAATTCGACATATCCTGTGTGACTGCCCGAAATACAACCTGGAAAGACAACACCTTTCTGATAAACTAAACAGGTTAGATGACCAGCCGCTGTCAGAAGAAAGGATACTGCACCATCGTCATGACTCATCGTCACAGAAGAAAGCCGTGCAAGCGCTACTGGGCTTCTTGCGAACTACTGGCCTGTCGGAACGCCTCTGAGCGGACTGATTTTGTGTGTGCGTGTGTGTCGGTGTTTTTCTCTTATTTATTTTTTAACTCTCCCTTTCTCTTTCAACCCCCTATTCCCCAACCCCAGTGTAGGGTAGCATACCGGATACTAGCGTCTGGTTAACCTCCCTGCCTTCCTCTTTTCTCGTTTCTTTCTCTCTTGAGAATCGTTCGCTGGGCCTCGCATGCTTCACGACGCGTTTCCCGAAGGCTCGGAACACGAATAATTCTTGGTGTGCCGGAGGCATATCTGGACTAGCCAAGTGGCCATCATCTTCGTTTCTTCGCTAGCCTTGTGCCACTAGTGCAAGCTGCCCACAAATTTTTTTGACGTTTCCAATATAATTTTACCGCACAAATTTGAACTACGACTTTTCTTCCCAATTTACGGCTGATACTGCGTACGCACGAAGGTGTTCTAAAGTTCCCAGGCCGCGATACCATTGCATTACAAGGGATAGCGGCCTGGAAACTTCTGAAGATCTTTGTACGTGGTCTTGACGTCTATCTTTGAAAGTCAGAGTTTTATGGGTCAGAGATGTATCACTGGTTTTGTATTGTGAATCGATTAGCTAATCATTCAAATGGGTTTGTTGGTACACTTATGACGTGCACATATCTTTTTCGTAATTTGACAGCGAAGCATCCACTTACAAACATTTTCAGACCGCGCTGATGCCATGCCGTCCGGCGGTCCAAGCTACGGCAGCTACGGCTGTGTATCGTGGTGCTTCAACAATGGCACAACTCACAAGAAGCCTGGGACGAGTTTCTTCTGCATACCACGGGACGGCAGGTGTGTTAAAGCTTTTGTATGGTTTGCATGTCTTTAGGCTTACTGTTCGAACTTGCTCAGTGAGGGTAACAATAAAAAATCACTATTCAAGCACTTCCCCTTTCAGCTGATAGTTCATTGCCAATGCAGGATGAAAGCATGGATGCAGTATGCTAAAAACGTACAGGGTTTGTAGCGACCATTTTACTGCTCAAAGTTTCATGGACCTTGGGCACACAAGGCTTACAAGAATGGCTGTTCCCAGTGTGCAACCAGCTGCACCATGTAAGTGATTGACTGAAACTCAAATATGTGCAATAGCAGCCACTTGTATTGAATCAGTGGCGACAGTTAACCGTGAAGATCTTTGTAGCCGATGGAGAAACCTCACTAAGAAGTAACACTTGGAAAGTCTTAAATTTTGTGAATTGTGGGCTATTACCTTCCTAACAGCAGCTTTACATTTCTGTCGTTTTTTGATGCTCTTGACCAGCGCAACTTGTTTTGAAAGACTTTCAAGGGCTATTTCACGTTATCTGCAAGCCTGAGTGCACATGTACATATACCTTTCATCGGTGAAAGCTGGCACTGTTGATAATTCCAAAAATCACAAATTACTTGTTTCCTAGTTGGTGCCTTCTCTTTTCCTCCACGTTCGACCAATTTGCGCATTTGAAAGAGCTGTTTAAGTTTGCCCATGCTACAAGCTTTGTAACTTGTACCAACTGCACATATATGCATGTTCTCCGAGCGTCGCTTCAAATAGTGACTGTGACATGAGTGCAGAAGCTGCACTGCAAGGTGCGGATGAGCTTCAGTTTGTGTTATTTTAAGCCTCTTACTGACACATTGTCGTAATTTCATTTCTTCAGGACCTGCGGTAGAGGCTTCAAAAAGCGGCTCCCACACATTGAGGTGCCCCAATGAACAGGGTGCGTTCAGTGTCGCGATTTCTTTTTTTTTACCCAAATTGACTGTTGACCAAACCTCTGCAGGTGGCAGCTCCCTTGTAGCTGGTGAAATAAATTCTGCTGGCTTCGTCTTGCCGGAGAAAACCTTAACCAGTCGTTCAGCTGTCAGAAAAGGAACTTGTGTGACCGGTAAGTTGTATGTTCACTTCAACACCAGAGTGGATTGATATTGAGACTTCCGCAGGCCGCTCGCAAGATTGTTCCGACAGCACTGTCCGAGGCACTGAACAAGCTTCACAAGACCCTCCAGAAGATGTCTCCGCCAACAGCTTCACGCATGAGTGCCCTAGAGAAAATGGTGAATATGCTTTTATTGCAGCTGTTTTTAATGTGCTATTTTATGTTTAGGACATTCTGAGGAAACTATCCTCAAAAGGACACTACGTGTGCACTTACAAAATGTAAGGGTGGGCTCTCAGTGATTTTCATTTTTTGTGCATTGTTAACATTGTGAATGGTTTTTTTTTAGGTAGTGGAATCGAAAACTTTGCACCACAGAAAGTTGTGCACCTTGGGTCTGAAAGAGCGAGGAAAGTGCTCGTATGGGATTAGTTGTTCTTCGCTTTTACATCCATTTTTTTGTTTATTGCAGTGCGTTCCTGTGTGCCAGCGACAATGTCTCCATCAATGAAGTACAAGCAAACCATTAAACATCTGCAAGCCAAAGTAGCAGCACAGCGGAAAACTATCAAAAGACTGCGGAGACAGCCTCACCAAACTAACCACTCATTCGTTGCATACATTGTTTTGGTTACCCGCTATGAGGAGTAGGGACACTGTATTCGCTCGAAGTGATTTGCATAACCTTAAAAAAATGTTGGATATCCTGTCTGTAATTTTGTAGCAAATGCGGGCGAACTGTACACTTTACTGTGGGTCGCTTGGTCACTGTGTATGCTTTATCTCTCCAGCTCAAGTAATATATCGATAACAAAACCGCTTGTTGAAATGTCTTCGAGCGGGTAAGGAACACAGTACGAAGTGGGCACAGTTCACGTTATCACGCTTTTTGTATTTTAGCTTCTCATCAACCTCCTCATCTCGCCCATCAAAATTTTCAAAAGAATACCCAAACTTGTAGCGTTTGATGGGGCTGCAGACGCTGCCATTTTATTTTTATATAGCTTGTGAGTGATAACGTACGATGTAGAACCTTTGTGTAAAATAATGAGCCAAAGTGGTTTCCTTCTGCTATTTATTAGCCCTGTAATACCGCTCTCGTAACACCAATTAAGGTCCACAATTCTGGATAAGTGATGACTACAATCTATTTTAGCTCGCAAGCGTCACAGCAACACCCAGACGCAAATCATTTGGGATCTTAAGTTTTTGATGATAAGAAGAGCTACAAGACCTGCCAGTGTTGTAGCATAAAGTTTGTCTTTCACGTAGTGAGCAAGCTGCAAAGCCCTACCTTTCTGAGGACAAGCAGGCATCAAGTCTGCTTTTTTTTCATTTTGGGCTAGCTGTTCTTAAGCACAGCCAGCACACTGCAGCTTTGCCTTTCTGCTATATTGTGTCGTGTGGTTTCTGTGCACTCTTTTTTTCTATGCATTATTTTGGTTAACCCCAGGCGTGATTCGCGACTTCATTGCTGTGTATATGTCACTTCTTCCTTCTTCTTCAGCATTGTGCGCTGTGTTTTTGCCATAGATCCTTACTTACCCACGGGCCCGGTGTGTCATACTTCACCAGCTTCTCGGCATCTGCCAGCTCTAGCGATGTGTGCGTTGTCTGTGTTCTCTCTGTATTTGTTACAATATTTGTTACAATTTAATTGTAAAGCGAGATGCATTTGTTGTCTACCTTTGTCATATTGTGCTTTTTATATTCTCAGACTCTACCTTGCCTTTGAATAAAACATTGCGGATACTCTTTCTCTTTGACTGATATATACATTGATCACTTGTTCCAAAAGAACAAGTGATCAACAAGTGAACAAAAGAACAAGAACAAGCTCGATGAATAAAATCGTAGTGAATTATCACTACCTGCATCTCTCTTTATTATAACTTAATCGAAATAAAAATTTAAAAAAAATAAAAATTCAAAATTTGCGCCAGTGAAACCGAAACAGGAAGCGCACGCCACTTGCTCTCACCAACCACCAGGTGTGCTACGGTCGATTGGGCCGCTGGGGTCTATGGGAGTGTCCACTCTTCACCTTTTTTTATTTCTCTATGATCAGGCTTCGAAAAAAAATATAGCGACACCCGTTAATCCCTCGTGGTCATAGTAGTAGTATGTAACAAGTATCACATTTTGACCTCCAAGATGGTGCCGGTGAGAGATTTCTTCTGTGCGTTGTTGAACAATAAAAACTAGTGCTTAATGTACATGCCTAAGGCCGCTAAGGGGGAATGAGAGACAGGAGAATTTGGCTTTTAGTCAACGTGCACACTACGAATTTTTTTATTGTTCAACAATGCACATAAGACAAAAAATGGTTGCTACGTTATACTCGCTGGGCGTAACCTCCTCGGTTTTAGAAAGGTTTAGCGAGCGTTGGGCAAATACAGTGAACTAGTATATACCATGAACTCGAGGTGGTTAAAGGTGGGAATTAAACACGAAGCGCAAGCCGTAAGAAAGTGTGCATGTGCCTCCTCTCGTTTAGTCCTTGGAATTTCCGCTGGATGGCGGTGCTTCTATATGAGGAATATATGATGAAAAGATGCGAGTTGGTGGTACTTGGAGTGTTGAATAGGTGGACGAACGGACACACAGACAGATACATGCATGGACGCAGGGACGGACGCGGGAGTGGATGCATGGACGAAAACAGGGACGGACGCACAGATGAACGTGCGGACGCACAAACAGACGCACGCGCGGACGGGCGGATGGATGCATGGCAGCCACACAGACGCACGCATGGATGGACGGAAGCAAGAACGAATGGATGGACGGATGCTTCGCCTCACTATCAATCATTCACTCCGTGGATATGCTCCAATTTTTTTCTTGTTGCTTGACGGTGAACACCACATGCACCATTGAAAACCCAGCAGAAACTGCGGTAGGCGTACTTGCTCGCTGGATATCGTGCCGACCAGTTGTGCCCCCGCGATCTCCGACGACAGCGCAGCTCTGACCGACTGGCTCGCCCTACGCCATCTGCTGCCGCCGACAAGAGCTCTCGCCGAATGATGCCCCGTCCTCGGACTCCTCTTTTCTATCTTCGCCATCTTCGCCATCTTTTCTATCTTCTCCTTACTTCCATTGTTCACTGTCCTTGCGCCTCGCTCTCTCCTTTCTCTCTCTCTATCTCTCTACATTTTAATCTTATCATTTTGATTCTTCCTTTACCCCACCCCTTCTGAGCTACTGTTGAGGTGAACTCCTCCTGAGAGACAGTTACGGGGCTCACTTTTCTCTTCTTTTCATATGAAGTCACTCCCACTGCGCTAGGCAACGCGTCTTTTGCCTAATAAGGCAGCGCCACCACATTTTCGTGAAGTAAGTCTGGTAGATTATGTCTATACAGGGATCTAATATTTTGCCTCCGTCGAAGCAGTTGGCCTCTCGACGATGTAACTAATAATATCTGAGGTTCACGTCCCAAAACCACGGTATGATTATGAGAGACGCCCTAGAAGAAGGCTCCGAAAGTTTGGACCATGTGGTGTCCTTTAACGCGCTTTGACATTGCGCAGTTGTATAGGCCTCTACCATTCCACCTTCATCAAAATGCGATTGCCGTGGCTGGTATAGACACTGCGACGTTCAGGTGAGCAGCCAAGCACTTTTAGCCACTGATCTGGACGCGACTATGTCACAGCTGTATGCTTACGTGTTTCACTTCTGAATAATAATTCTTTGTTGAAAGTGAGCTCTTGTTCTCGCCATTTCTTCGTGTGCGTCCATATTGTTTTTATGTGTGTGTGTGCTGCTTGCTACCAGAAAATCCGAATGTTGGATTCAGCGTTCTTTGTGTTCTTTCTATTTTTATGTATGGCCATATCACCGATACCACCCATACTGGATTGACAAGGGCCGTATTGCTGCTTCGCTTATTCAAACTAAGTGCCGAAAAGACGAAAGCTGGCAATGTGGAGAAATCTGACAGCCTCTAGAAGAGGCTGTTTAGCACGTCCAACTCGATTCAGCTGTAAGTGTTTATTATCGGCAGTCGCTATCGCCACGCTTGCTAAAATCACCCCTTGATCAATTTTATCACCTCCATTTACGCCACAAAAACCAACGGATTGTGTATTTTGACGGCCAAGCGAAGGCGCATCGGCCGGCACTTGATGCGAGTCACGTCGTCATTTTCACAATGTCTACTGCCGCTTCTTCGGGCCTCGTTGTTGCCATGTGTCGAAGATGTAGCGAATGAGCTTGATAACTATAAACTAAGAACTACACATCTCATCCGTCTTATGTTTAATCCGTCGATGCCAGTATATCCACCTCTGCGTAGTCATTACAACACAAGCCGGCGCTTACTCTTGTTGTTTCATCGGTATTCTCCCCTCGGCACAAATCCATTTTACGTTCAAGACGTGTGCCGTAAGACTGCTTAAAAAACAATATGAAGAAAGGAGAATGATAACCAAGATAATCTAAACATCAAGGACGTGTCGTTAACCGCGTTCTTCGAACGCTGGTCACGCGAAAACCGGTTACCGTCACCAGAAGGAAAATCCTGCGTAACAGACATATTCAACGTGCGTAGCCTAGTCAGGCGAGTGAGCTTTCGAACACTCAATACGAGCTTATCTTCTGCGCAGCAAACGTGCGTGGTCAAAAATGCAAAAATAAAACCGGTCAGGGGTGTCTCAAAGAGCCTGTGAAACAGTGTGTGTATTAGTCCGCACTCGGTTAGCGAGACGGTTTGGTTTCCCTTCCACCTAAACACTGATGAGGACGCTCGAGCGTCCACAAGGCCACCCACGAAACAAGAGATAAGTGCTGCCAGCAGCGATACGCCCCGAAGCCCTTGGGAGTCACGACTCGGGACTAAATTCTGACGCGTGAACAACGCGTGAAGTGATTTGCCTGCGCCTTACGCAATTGTCGGGTGGAGCGGGAGTTCGAGGGGCGGTCACGTGGTTAGAGTGTATGCTGGAAGGCTCCGTCTAAGAAAACAAAGTGCCCGCGTAGAAACATCGAAAAACTGAGCGGGGGTGCCATTTTTACCAGGCTCATAACTTTTGCGCAGCTCGGCCAGTGTGAACTCCGTCACGGTCGTGATGCACCCGGTTATCCTGGCTGTCCTCACCGGTGAGTAAGGTGTCGGCTTGAATTTTGTGTATCTCGAAGTGTACGGTCCTTGCACTTTTGATAAGCTTCGGTATTAGGCAAGGTTTATTGTTCGCTTAGCTTCTCAATACTGGTAAGTCGAGATTTGTGACTTCCTTTTGTGGAACGTGGATCTTTCAGTCAATGAATATCCAGAGGCAAGTTGCATTGCATTTTATGTTTACAAACAGAACAGCTTGAGAGAGTATAGTTCCTATTTCTTGTTTCAGGCATTTTAGATGGCGCGTTTTTATTGCTGGTGCTTTATTCTAGGTTAAACACCTAATTTTTGGCATGCTTCCGAAGCATTTCATTTCTGTCCTGTTGATAGCTTTGAAGTTTTGGGTAACTTGCAATAGGTAGCTTGACACTTCCAATAGCGGTGAATTCCGTCCTCTGTGGTATGGTCGTATATACGAAACTTCTGTCATGGATTCATTAAACTGAGACCTGGTGCTATAACAAATCTCCACGTTCAAATGACAGACTACAACAAAACTCTAGGTGATTTACGTCGTGCTAGCTTTTCGCACTTCCATAAAGCGACATTTAATACGACCAAGTATTGTATAGGGAAATATATGTATTTTGCAATAAGTTACATTTGCGAAATTTTATGTGTTTTCTTTTTAATTTACCTGCACGACTGTCGCAGTGGCGCGTGTTTTTGGAGAGTACGTATACATCCAAAATCACATCACTCACTCGAACTAGACAGAATTTCTGTAAGCAATGAGGCTGATCGAGTTATTACCAAATAGGATACTCAAAATGTGTTTCCCGAAGAGATTTAATTGATTGATTGATATGTGGGGTTTAACGTCCCAAAACCACCATATGATTATGAGAGACGCTGTAGTGGAGGGCTCCGGAAATTTTGACCACCTGGGGTTCTTTAACTTGCACCCAAATCTGAGCCCACGGGCCTACAACATTTCCGCCTCCATCGCAAATGCAGACGCCGCAGCCGGGATTCGAACCCGTGACCTGCGGGTCAGCAGCCGAGTACCTTAGCCACTAGACCACCACGGCGGGGCCCCGAAGAAATTTATCCTTGCCCTTATCTCACATTTGAGCCAATATATCTGACTGCAGAAATTATAAGCCATGGCCAGCTGGGTATGAGAGTAATGGCGGAAGTACTAATTCAATGCACAGTTTGAAGGAGTATCGTATCCCCACTAGAGCGTTCTTAACGCTGCAGGGGAAATAAAAGCCTTGCTGATGAAAAAGGAAAATTGGAAAGTCCAATCTGGTTTGATGAGAAAACAAAGCAGGGTGCATGTTAAAAAACCACAGGTGGTCGAAATTTCCGGAGCCCTCCATCACTACGGCGTCTCTCATGATCATATGGTAGTTTTGGGGCGTTGCACCCCACATATGAATCAGAAAACAAAGCGGCCTTACGAGCAACATAGGTCATTCCTTATGCTTATCGCTCAAACTTAAGCCGTTTGACGCCGCAGTCTTTGGCGCTCGACTGCTGACGCGAAGGTCGCAGTAGTGATTCCCGCCGGGGCGGCAGCACTTCTACGCATGCGAAATGCTAGAGGTCCATGCACTCAGATTTAGCTCTATCACTTCGTTCGGCAGCACTTATTAGTAAAATTATTGATACCTATCGTGTCGCCCTTGTCCGCCACGGTGAAACAGTGGCTGCGGTGGTCGGCTGCTCACCCAAAGGCCGCGGCGGGCCCAATTTCCGCTACGGTGATCGCATTTTGATGGAGGCGATGTGATATAGGCCTGTGCACTGTGCAATATTGGTGAACGTTAAAAAAACAGCAGATAGTAAATGGTAAAAATTTCCGGAGCCCTCCGCTATGGTGACTCATATTCATCTCGTGGTTTTGCGATGCGATATTCCGGATATTATTTTTATTTGCATCACTTATGTTGTAACTATACTATGTTTCATCGGCGCTTGCTTGTACATGTGCGTATTTGAAGCTTGCGGGTATGATTCACTTGTACTGCCAATGCTGATTGTGATCCTCTTTATTTTTTTTGTGCAGCCCTGTTGAACAGTGGTTTCGCAGCATGCAACAACGTGACCTGCACCACTGTAAGTCGAATGGTCATTGAAATTAAGTTATATATTGTTCATATATTCTAGGAATCGAAGAAAGTCTCTCCACATTCTGGTGTTCTAGTGTTGAAGTTTTTACCGCTTTCATTTCTATACAATTGTAGCCGCTTAAGATTGCTTAAAAGTGACGTGTACATCAACAGATTTCGTGTCATACCTTTCAGGACAACGAGTGCACGGATGGAAAAATGTGCGTCACTCATTACAACTACAGGTCAGGGTCATACTGCAAGACACAGGGTCATTGTAAGTATAACATATCGTACGGGCTGTATTAGAAATAATATCTTTTATAAAAAAATGACGTCGGATGATGAGCTCCAAAATATGATTCAGCTAATGAGCTAGTGATTGTACTATCAGTGTCAAATGAAACGAGAACAGCGGAGCGCGTGGATCTAGCATTAGCAAAGGTACAGTGAGTGCAGTCACACACATCCAGTTCGGCAGCTGTGGTGATTTACCTCTAATTTGGCAGAGACGGGTTTCCTTTCAAGCGTCGGCTCTAACGCGATCACATTTAAAGGTATAGGCGTCATACTTACGGTCCTATAGTTCTAGTTACACGGGGTAGAGTACAGGATGGATTCATGCCGGATAGAGTTACACGAAGCCGTGACACTCTATCCCGAATTGAAAGCCTCTTCGCAACCTCCTCGCTCAGGGCCGTTCCACGCGCTTCCCGCACAGCCACAACGCACGTGCCGGGACCCCTACCGCACGCAAGCGGGAGACGAATATGCCAATTGGCGACGCTGCGTCGCCAATTGGCTTATTTATCCCCTGATTGCGTGTGGTAGGGTCCCGGCATGTGCGTTGCGGCTGTGCGGGAAGCGCGTGGAACGGCCCTCACAGCCTGCTCGCATAAGCACCCCATACGTTTTCCGCTTCTCTGCATATCGTTAGCCCGCCATTGGGTAACGTACGGCCAGTGTTTCCACATGCTACCGAGATAAGAAGTGTGATAACCATCTCAAAAGAATCCCAAGAAAGCGACTTCACTTTCGGGAAGAATCGGAAAAGAAGCGGAAATTCCACGAATTTTTCATGGATCTACATATTTTAATGTAACAAAAAATGTCGCTCAGATGCGAAAAGGAGTTGAAAAAATCACTTAAAATACTTCATGGCGCGAAATTCTGCTCAACTATGAACAAAATCACATATTAATTTTCACAATTTTCTCCAGCAGTAGTCTATTTTGTTGAATGCAGGTGCGCCAGTGCACGATATACGTTCAACTTTTTGTTTTCCCCACCGCATGTCTGATTTCTACACTCAGCTGCTTAAAGCCATCGCCAAACACGCTATTGGTGAACGCGACGAACACGAACGTAACTATACTTGCTAGAAAAGTGCAATAAGCTAGAAAAAGCAACAAACGATTGAAAAAATCTACAATCGACAAGGCAAAACAAAAAAGAAGCCCAAATTCACTTATTTGTAAGCAGAACTGGCTAATCTAGGCAGAGCCCTCTTATACTTGCCTGCAGTGGCCTGACATGATGTCCGCTATGTTCGGGCGAGATGCGAGGCTCCTTGTAAGGGCCGCCCTCGAGCCACCCTCGCTTACTTTTCACATGCGCAGGACTGACGAAGAGAACCTGGTGACCTTTGGTTGTCGTAACGTCACTATATACTTCAGAATTGAAATAGCTGCGAAAGCTCATCCTAATTCATACAAACTTCCCAATTCAATGAAATAATGCGAGCGTCCCAATTACATCATTAGATCGAGTTTGACATGTGTATCATTTTGAATGCTACAAAATCTTGTGAGGTGTCATGCGTAGCAAGATGAATTGTCCTTGGTTGAATGTGTATGCGTGTACGTTTCGGTGATTTAGACCAACAGCCACTTTGACCACGATACCAGCGTCCAAAAATATTATGCAACTTATCGTCTCACTTCAGTAAAGGTGGAAGTAGAGGTGTGACTTTGCACCTCCACTTTCGCGTATTCACAAGACATATACTAAATTGTTAGTCTGTGATGAATTTTCGAAGCATCGATGACTGTGACCTGTCACCTTGGTCCAATGAAAGGTTGAATGTATTTTGAAAGATTTAATTGTTTGGTTAGTTGGTCATTCATTTTGAAAGGCCAAAAGGGCAGAATCTGTAATTCATGACATTATTTATAAACATCCCTGAAATGTTTCAACTTTATTGATGCATTATTTAGGAGAAACCCTCTTTCCATCAATAATATAACAGACTTCCTGTAAAATGCAGTACGAAACAAAAATAGAAATTAAAGGCTACTAAAACTAGTACACAAAAACTTTTTGATATGATATTGTACTTATCACCTCTATAATTTGTACAGAACTATGCCGCAATATAAATGGTTCTCGGAGATTAAACACCACTTCCCTCTTGTCTTGTTTTCTGCAGGCATCACTGTCACAGACAAGACATGTTCCGTAAGTATGCAATACAATCATAGATTTCATCAATCTGAAAATAATGTCTCTGTCTCTACAGTTGGTCAGACATTCAGGAAGCACGAAAACAAAACAGTTGTATTACTCCCAGTTTTGAGCATGAAAGGCAAAGAGTTCGCTCTAGAAAGGCAAAGAGTTGAGCCTATGTAGCGCGATTCCCGTCAGACAAAGAGATAATTGCGGATACACCGACCTCTAAGGACTGAAGCAGACCGCACTTTCCAGATACATCATTCAAATGAATATTAGCGCAGTGCCGAAAGAAATAAACAACATGAACACTTATTTGATCTGCGCTTGGGCAAAAAATGTCAGTTCCAGTAACCATGCAGCATCAAAAAACAGTGCATACCCACACGAAATATAGTTGTTTTGTCGTTTCTATTCATGATGGCTTATCGAAAGCTAATATTTGAGAGTACTTGAGCTGTTGATGACATACCAAGCTTCTGTCATACGAGGCGCTTCTGAAGTTTTTCTTGCTTAGCTGGCGAAATTCCGTGTGAATCCGCAAGTGAAACTGGTAACGCATACCACCTAATTCCACAGTGTACTCTGTTCGTTCATCAGAGAGCATCTAATATTCGGAATCAAATTGGCCTGTTTTTTATAGTTTTCGTCTTAATGCTCCTGCATTATAACATAAACGAAAATTAGAAGCAAATAATTGTTGACATACGAAAGGCAATAAAACCTATAAAAAGGATGATCGACCATTCACAGTACGTCATCAGTCATGCTCATTGTTATTTAATAGGTTTTGTTTTTTCTCACAACGAGCAGGGTGAAAACTGCCCAATTGTGAGATCTACCATTTGTAAAATATGCAAATGAATACGTATCTGCTCTACGTGCATCTTTCTTGCTCTGCGCAATAAAGACCAGTAACTACATCCCCAAAAAATGATATCTAGAAGACAAACGACATTTTGCGCATGATCTGTGTGTAGCATCTACAAATGAGTGCATACGCCTAGTTTCTGCGAAGTGTGAGGTTGTTAACACAGGCGAGCTTTGACTTTGCAAATTCAGCATGCACTGCGGAATGACTTATTTTTGTTACTAAGGCGACTTTGTTACTCTTTCTTTCATAGCTGCGTTTCATTCAGATATGCTTCGCGGCCAATCCTTGGTGAAAACCAGCAAATAATAAAGACACAGGATGTGTACGGAGCATTGATTGTGATTTTTAGTTATATTACAATAATTAGGATATAGATGTGAAAAAAAGGGCAATGGACGAACACACAGCAAATCGCAGGCAAGGAATGAACCACGCAAGACCCGCTTTTCTGATAAAACAAACTTGGGCGCCGAGAATGACCTCTCTACGCTAGCCAGCGTGACAGGCACTCGAAAGTCTACCTGCGTTATTATAAACATCTCTCGTTGCCACAGTTTTCTTTTTTGGGCCCGATTTCTGTACATATGCCTTTTGTGATTTCTGCTTGAGGTGACTATTCTGAGATTTGTATCGTTGACCGGATTGCAATACCATGGTAGCTGAGGATTGTCAAGTTTTTTTGTGAACCGAAAAACGAACGAAAATATTTTGGTTTCACTCCAAAACGAAATAATGGACTCATGACCACGATTGTTTGACATTTGTAAGGTAGCTTCTATCGGAGGTAGCAGAGACCTCCTGTAACTCAATGGCAAATAGACAAAAAATTATATCTGGTGGGAAAAGCTAGGCCTGCTGTTTCTACACAACAGAAAACTAATAAAACATTCTTTTATGCTACAGTGTCGTATACCACAAACCGCGAGGCTTCCCAGTGGGCCAAATATATCACAATGAATCATCATGCATTTCCAACGGGCGGTGTTAAATTGTCCAGGGAAGCCACATACCATGTAATGTGGTGCTGAAATTTTACTCTAAATGTTCTAGTAGGTCTCTCTTGCATAGATCCTGGAGTCGCTTTGGATAAATATGATACATATTATTTCAAGAGAGCTTACTTTTTGCAAATTTCTCATTCAGTTACGGCAGGATGCTGTTGCTGCCAGCGAGAGACGGTGCCACGTAGAGATGTCCCCAATGCCTGATAATTTAACGTTTCGGTTCCGTTTTGATTACAATCAAAATATTATTTTTGTTTTACGTTTTTGGTTTATGTTCTGTTCCGACGCACTGGCTTAAGCAGTCTTGGGCATACTAGTTGAGCGCATCAATTGTCAAATTTAATGTAAGAAGAACTCGTTGAAATGTATAGAATGCAGAGGGAATAGAACAAGAAATTATTCTGCAGAATAAAGGCTTTATTCACTTTATTTGATTTGTAGAAAGACTGGATATATACGCATAAACTATGAGCGGGAAACTTGAGGTGCTCTACAGATCGTCTATAGTTTCCTATTGTGCATTCCTTAATCATTGCCGTAGCAGTTGATATGATTCCATGCCATCTTCACTGGAGGATCTATCACACCATCTGAATGTAATACCGGCTGAACTAAATTGCTATACGTATTCTGGAAAATTGTTATTGAAATATCAAAACTTGTGTTTATATAGTTCGTTTTGATGAGTTATTACTAAACGCTGTTCACATATTCACAAGTTTAAAACGCGGTGGCTAATTATCGAAAGCATTAAATCATATTTTCTGAATCGTCATCTTCTTCATAGCAAGCACTTTTGCTTATATGTCCGGAAACGTGCTAAAACCTACCTACTTTCATTTCAGTGTCTCGAAGGTTACACCTGCCGAAAAAAGGACTGCCCGAAATCACCTTATGAATGTAAGAAATAGTTCTATACATTTGTCATCCGAGACAAGTGTTCAAACTACATGCCAGCCACAAAGCGCGCGCGAGAGCGAGAGAGAGAAAAATGGGCCGGTCAAATAGGACGAACTTCAGTTGACAAACCTGTACCTAAGCCTAAAGTGAACGTATGTATGAGGTTACAAATACGCCTTAGATGTAACATATTTACAGACAGTGGACATCAGTAGCATTAATATATTTATTAGCTTACTATGAGTCCAAGAAAACTCGACGCAACATTAAATAGCCACATAATTACCATTAAAAAATTATGGCCCCTTTATCTCAATATATTACCGATTGTAACATTTTGTAGACAGGACGTCCAAGATCATGTTAATCTATGGACTAACTATCATTTTCATACCGAAATATTGACAGTACAGAAATGTCAGCATCACCTGCCCACACAGACATTATTCTTTTTCCATCTCTCACCTAACTAACACATCCGTTATGTACATTTGCATCCCCTAACAACCGCCAGTTTGTCCATTTCACTTCAGTTTTCTTTTTCAGGTGTCATCATTGAAAACCACGAAACGAGGTGCGGTGGCGAGAAGGTGCGTATGTCTTCACCTTTTCTCCCGGCAATTCACGCGTGGTTTTGCGCCCTTCCTGTAAAATGAGGCGAATATATTTGTATCGACCCGAGGCTCACTCACTGAATGTGATGACTGAGCGTTCATGTGTAACAGTATTGTGGCGCCATTCAGTGCATTACCCAATTATGGCACCGTCACAGCGATTTTATGGTGCCGTCAGCGCTTTTGGTTCAATTTGCACTTCCGGAGGCAGAACTCGGGTAATGTTGAAATAACACATCGCTTGGGTAACATGCCCTCATTTATAAATACCTGTTAGAGAGCATGATTGTTATTTAGGTACTACTACAAGTGCATTATGACCTAGGTATGATAAGGTTGCAGGATATCCATTGCGCAGCAACTCACGTGACGCAGCGTCTTTGATTTTGCGTGGTCCGCCATGGTGGTGTAGCGGTTATGGGGCTCGGCTGCTGACCCGGAGGTCACGGGTTCAATGCCAGCCGTGGCGGTCGCATTTTGATGGAGGCGAAATGGCAGAGTCCCGTGTACTGTGTGATTTAAGTGAACGTTAAAGTGCACTGACATCACACGCCTAGTGCAGGGCTGCAGGACTTTTGACCAAGTGGTCGAAATTCCCGCTGCCCTCCACTACGATATTCCTCATTATCGTATATTTTTGTTTTCAGAGGTTAAACTCCCAATAATATTATTATTGATTTTGTGTGCTTTTATATTTTGTGTGTGTATACTGCACATATGTGTTAAATATTCCTTATTGTATGTTTTATTTTCCTCCCCTCTACTATGCTTTAAGCACTGAGGGTACAATAGATAAACGAACAAATATATAGGTAAATATAAATTAATAAATATTGTGGTCGGATGCTACAGGAATGACGTAGGTGGGTGCTTTTTGCCTTCTGGTGGGTTTTATCACACCACAAAACGCTAGGTGGACAACAGGTGAACTGGGCACCCTGAACTCATAAGTTTGTCGATGCAATTCTTTTCGGATATTCCGACTTTTCCCAAATACTTAATACCATAGTTTGTGGGGATTTATTTTTCACACTATATGGTATCATTGTTACCTTTGTAGAGTTTTCAAGTCAGCTGAAGTATCTGCAGCAATGTTTGAGATCTCACTTCTTAAACACTTATTTCGAAGTGATATTGCGTTCAAGTGCACAAATACTGGATGAATCGAGTGTTGGTACCGGGGCGTATTTGGGGCGTTGTTAGGCATTATATCGATATTTTCAATGGAGACAAAACTGTTTGAGCCCTGTCTTTTGAGATTGAGATGCCCGTTGAAGATCGTTATGGATGTAAATTTCCGCAGCCCTACGTACGGCGTCTCTCATAACCATATCATTGTTTTGAGACGTTAAACCAGATATCAACACAATCATTATTAGTATTATCAATAATTTATTATTATAACATCACTAATATTGCTCTCATTGCTAATAAATATAACTGACAGTGCTGACACGAAGGAAAACTTGTGAAGTGGCACAATGATTCATGTCACAAAGCCACCGCTACCACCACTGATAAACAAATTCTAATTGCTTCAAAGATTTAGTAAACGCTGGGTGAATGGCTTCTTGAAGAGCGCGGTTACTTAGTACACTTCATTAGGCCTTGAGAAGACCTTTATCGTAGAGCGTGTGGTACGCAGGCATCAGTCACAAAGGCATTATCTTCGTTTTTGCTTCAGGCTCCCGTGTGCAAGGACGGTGAAGTGTGCGCCTACGTCTTCCAGAACATCCATTGCTACGAGTGTCCTTGCTACTACTCTCACAGCGTCATGTGTTCGTATATTCTTCATCTCCCTCTCGTTATTATGAAATCTTATGAGTTCTTGTGTGTCTATCAACATCGGTCAAGTGCACAAGGTATCTAATCTGTCAAAACAAGTGTGCAACGGCACAACTAATATCAAGAACTCGTTGATTTCGTTGGTGTAGAGGTCATAGGATAGAATAAATGATATATAATTTATTTAACACACAAATCTAGTGAGTGCAAACCCCGTATCTTATAATCATGCTCCTTCAGTGAACTTTGTCTGAAACAGATGTAGCTGTATAGACAGCACCAGGGATTTCATTGAAATATTCATCAAAACCTACAAGAAAAATACTATTAGGAATGAAAAGAAAGCCCACGTGAGGATGCACACACCGATGAGTCGATATCCACATTTTATCTTTCTTTTTGGATAACGCAGCCGTGATCCGTTACTTGAAAATAGAGCCGAGTGCAGACACTGACGTGATGTCTCAATAGCCCACTGTGAAATCGTAATGACAGAGATAATGTAAATAGGCACTCGAACGATGTTCCCTCGTGTATCAACGATGCATTATTCAGGTTTGTTGGAGCACAAGACGGCGCCGCATCGTAATGAGACGAGATGAGAAGCCGACACGCGTGCAGCACAAAGTATAAAGATGTTTGTTGGTTCAAGTTCTTATTCGTCAACCTAGTGACTTGTTTTATACCGAATTCATGCTTTTAGTTTTATGACTAGTGAGTGATCACGAGTGAATACTTGTATATCGATATGTGGAGTTTATTTGTTCTTATTGTTTGTTATTCAATATATTGCTTATTGATCACCTTATCTTTCAAGTTTTTCTCTTTGTATATTTCATTTTTAGCATTCGTTATTTTGACTGAGGGCACATTGTGAAGGGTTTGGTATAGAAATAATGTTGACGCTCAGCTTTGAGAACATTGGAATTAACCTGATGCGTTCACCCAAGCTCTCTCTATAGTCATGTGCTCATTAACCTATTATGGCAGTGTTCGTTAATGTCAAACGTTCGACACGAAGACCTCGAAGTGAACGTTGTGTTGGATTGTGTCATGTCACAGCTCCCGGCCTATCTGTCTTAAGCTGGTGTACTGTGGGCGTTAACGTCCGAAAGTAACTCCGCCTATGGTAGACTCTGTACTGCAGGACAGCGAATAATTTTAGCTACCCGGGTTTCTTAAAGCATAGTGACATCCCACAGAAGGTGATGTATAATATACACAGTTACAGTTACCGCACATGGGTGAATCCAGCACGTCGTGCAGTCCTGTTCCCAATATGATCAACTTCGCAGGCCACTCAAGCGTGCCTTGTGGCCACTTGAGCACAGACCTTTACGTGAAAGAAAGATCTTCGGAGCCTGTCCTCACTCCTCGTGAGGCAAGGAAAGCACACAACAACCTTCTGTGGTTATTGATAACAAATGAACTGAGCGATCACTCGTGTACGCTGCACAGCACATGTTGGTTGGGAAACGTGTGCCCTGATGTCTCTCTTTTACCACCCTATAAGCTAGAGGCCGGATTTTTAGGCATTATAAATTGCTTTTTAGGCACCAAAAGTAGGCAGGTTAACACACTTCTAGGCACCCACAATTGTGAATATAGGCACAATAATTTTTACAAAAGTTTAGGTTTTCGAACAACCACGTGCGCGACGTTCGTCTACGACAGGAAAGCAAAAAAAATGTTTTAGTTTATGGCGACACAAATGCCTGCATGGTTTTGAGATAGCCACGCAATCGTTCCTCTTCCTGCATGCTTTGCAGGACATATTCTCTCCTGTTATTGTTCAGCACGATGAGTTAAGTGTCCACCGTCGAATAAACACGCTTCTGGGTCACTTTCTTTTCGGTATGGCTGGGAAGCACAGCAGAGGAGCCAATAGCCAGACCACTAAAATGCCCAAAGGGTCATGAGCCGTGGGTCCTATGACGAAGGATCGATTTCTCCCCTGTGAACACTCTCAAGTGTCTTTGACCACATTTGAAAATTTGGAGCTGGCGAGTGAAATGTATTCACTGGGCGCTCACGATCGCGTCTGCTCAGATTTGCAAAAGTATACGTGCCCCCGGAAGAACTGAAATGTCATACTGAACACCGCTTGCACTTGATCTCATAGGCACGCACACCATGAAGGAGGAGATGACGTACAACAAGGAATGGTCCTCGGTACGTTATAGTCGTAAATGAGAATGCGACAACTATTTGGGGCGAAATGTGCTGGATGTTCAACCTGTTACCTCAATAGAAGAATGGAACTTGAGAGAACTATGAAGACGTAGAAACGGAATCTATACGCGCTTTAATTTTTATTTTTACCTCCATTCGAGTGTGTTGCGACACTATGCTGCGTTCATTTCGTTTGCGTTCACGTTCTCACCGCCCCTGCGTCATGCCGGCGCCAGCCCTGACAGCGCTTGGGGTCTTTTTGGCGCATCGCCCCTTCGTGGCAAAAATACATGATGCATGCTAGTCGCTCCAAACGGGCGCGCATAAAGGCATGCTTAACGCAGAAACAGGCAGTACACTACAAGAAATGCGGAAACGATACAACGAACCTTGCGTACAAGCCCTAGCTTGGGCATGTCGTGCGCACGCAATATAACCTTGCGTGCGCATGACGTGTTAATGCGTCAGCGTCGTGCCATTTTTGGCTTCAAGTTGCTGCAATACCGATGACGACAGGAAAGCAATATGGCTTGCGACTGACAAAAAAAAAAGGAAGGCTGGGAGGTTAATCAGGGCTAAACCCCAGTAGGCTACTCATAACTAGGGAAGGGGAGAGGAAAAGCAAAGTTACATGGGAGGAGAAAAGAGTAACTAACTGGGCCGACGCGTAACAGTTTCACGTTTCACATCGCAAACGATGAAACAGGCCGGTGTTTTTGAGGTAACGCAGCAGTGCTTTCGTTGGCTTTCGGAACTGGGATGGGCAGCGTCATTGTCCCAATGCCTTCGTGACAGGAAAATCACTTCTGTCCAGTTGATTTCGAACACTGTGGAGCTGAAGCCTCTCGTTTGTGTATGTCAGCCATTAACATATAAGGTGTTCATTAGTCTGATCAACGGCGCAATCGTTTCAGTCCCCGCTGTCGGCTATCCTAATCTTATATGAGCAGGCTTTGGTGAAGGCTACGCCCAGACGCAGACGGTACAACACTGTACCTTCTTCCCTGGAAGGGAAGAAGGTACAGTGGGCGAGTGGCAAATGTTTAAAGCTTACCTGTGTGAATTATGCTTTTGCGGCACTTAATGAACCAGTGAAAAAGTTCTTGTGGTACAAAGCTCTTCGCTGGACATGTAACAACTTCCAGTGTGGAACCTATAGGAGTACCCACGTACTCAAAACCGAATTGTCGCAAAGACGCACGAGGTGTTCAGTTCGTATTCACGAGCACAACATCCAGTATAGGTATCCCGTCGCACTGATTTCGGCATAAAGTTTCGTGTGTGAGCCCTTTATGAAGTGAACTACTAACGAGAGAAAAGCCACCTGTACATCAGATTTTTTTTCTTTACCTACACTGTACTTTACCAGGACGGCACTCCACGATTTCGCATTCGTTCTCCATCTTTTGCTGCTGCTGCTGCACAAACCCAACACAGCCCAACACTGCCAGCCCAACACAGCCAGGTCTTCTACAAGGTGCATCAATTCCATGGGAACGCGGGACTGCAAAACTGGCTGTAAAATCCATTCGTCACATCCTCGGCCATAGACGCCATTCTCCTCTTCCCACATTCATTTCCCTCTTGCCATTTCATTGTATACGCTAGGGACGTGTTGCCATTTATGGTTGCAGGAATAGCTTCTTTCCTTTCGCTCCCTGTGCCAACCACTCACGCCATGTCAGTGCAATAGGGTTAGGTGGACAGTGCGTCCCATTTCACTGCGGCTAGTGGTTGTTTTCGGTAAGTGTGTCAAACTAGAGAACTTGGTTGTCGCACTTTATAGAGTTCTGAAGCATTAATCTTGCGCAGCTACAAGAATTACGGTCTCAAAATGTACTCAAGTGAAAACTGTTAGTTTAAATGGGGCTCATATAGGCGCCGTTTTTCGGAAACAGGCATTAATAGGCACTTACAAACTTCCAGGCCGAATTTTCTAAAGTATCCATTTACAGGCAATATAAAAGCAACTATAAAAGCCTTGCTTAACTTCTAATTCATGCTAGTATATCAGAACGCCATAATGAGAAAGCAAGCTACCAAACAGGCATTTGCCTAAAATCTGGTCTCCAATCGTAACGCTTTCCATTTATTGAGTAGCACACTGGACATAGTCTAGTTAACCTCTCGGCCTTTTCTGTGCTCTCGTTTACTCTCCTCGCAGACGTAGCAAAATATCATTCCTCCAACATTTAGGCTAAGCGTTATGACACTGCTACAAGAGCCTGAATCCTTGTTTGCTCATTGGCTTTCAACATGACACTTCTGCCACGTGCAGGTCTCAAGATCACCAAACAACACAGAGCGTGTGGGCCGAACGCCATTGCCGAAGTCAGCGGTCACCGGAAATACAGTTGCGATGGCTGCAAGTCAGCCACTGCTGTTCTTACTCCACCAACAATCAGTCCTGGACCCTGAAGTCACTTTCGCTTTCCGTGAGAAGTGAATGAAAACATGCGTACGCTTCGGGAATGTCTCCTATGTTTATATCACCCATTGTACAAAGTCGAATAAACGTCACTATCTTCACTCAGGTAGAACTGTACTTTAGGCGAGATTCATGCCGATAACCTTGCTGCCGATTTAGCAAAAATTTGATCATTTAAAACTAACTGAAATAGAATATCCCTAATAACACAAACTTGGCAGAACTATAGTTAGAAAGTATAGATATTAATCGGTTTATTTGTTTATTTATTCATTTATTCACAAAACCCCCCGTAGGCATCCGAAGAAGTGTTGTGTGTGGGACGCGGACTACGCCGTGTATAAGATAAAGTAAGTGGAAGCCCTAAAATGCTGTTGTACATGCTAAGTTACGTAAACCTATAAAATAACGTTATATAACTTCTAGTGAGAGGAAACTTCACATACAACTAATAAAAAATGCAGAGAACTCATTTGTTAGGGTACTAAAAGTATACAATAGTTAGGGAACACGATGTACAGGATTTAATGGCAGGCAGAAGCCACAAAACTTGAAAATACCATGGGGCAATTTTGTGGTGTTCTAATCTAGAATAGGGGAGGTATCGGACAAAACAATCAGAGGGAGCCACACGGGGTTGCTCGGGGCTATTTTGATGGTGAAGACGGGAGAATAGTCGCGGAATATGCATAGAAAGGACGGAGGCCCCGTTCTATTGATAGATAAATACAACACGGTTCCCGAATATGGCGTATTGGATAGAAATTAGGCGCTTTGAGTCCAGAGAATTGAATTAGTCTGCTTTGCACCTGGCTTATCTCAATCCCGCGTCCAAGATCACCACCGACTGACTCATCAAATTGTGACACCAGTTAGCATCCATTCACGACATTACCACACTTAAATTGGTGAAGCCGTCCCACTCTGCAATTTCAAGCTATGAGAAACAATGCCTGCGATATTGATGCTGAATGAATACTATAGTTTCTCATGCGTTGAAAAAGCATTTATGAATTCCCTCCGCTCTCCCATTTGCTGTTTGTTAGATGCGGAAGCATCTTATACTCGCGCCTTGTAGTGCGCCGTCCGCGCCGTCCGCACCGCTTCTCGAACATTCGACAGCTGACGCGCGCGCATGCGCCGTCGCGCCGTCGCCCACCATCTGTGCCGCGCGCGCTTCTCCTTCGAGAACATTCGACAGCTGACAGCGCATGCGCCGTCGTGCCGTCGCCATCTGTGCCGCGCGCGCGCTTCTCCTTCGAGAACATTCGACAGCTGACAGCGCATGCGCCGTCGCGCTGTATATATACTCAAGGTCGGCGCTTGCTCGCTCAGTTGCCGCTCGTCCGTTGGTTTGTACGGCGCGTCGACGTCCGAAGTCGCCGTGAAATGAATGCCAACGAATCCACAAACAGAATGATCGACGTCCCTTCGACCAGCGCCGGCCAAACTGTTGGCGGAACCGCTTCCGCATCCTCCTCAGTGTTCCCCCGAGGGAAGCTGCGGGCAATTTTTTTTGTTTGGTCTCGTTCTTTTGTTCAATCCCTCACTCATTTTAGATAGGACTCTTACAAAGTACCACCCATGGGGACGAAACCACCCATTCATACCGAAACATTATAAGACAATCAATGTTGAAATATGAGAAAGGCCATTAAATATTTCTAGTGCTACTTGCAAGGCTGATGATTGCTAGGATGAAAGCTAGGGAAAATTGGTTGATTGTGCAAAGAAAGAAAAACAGTGCTAAATTTTAAACGAACACAAAGGAACACCTGCCTTCTTTTGTCTTCGTCTGAATTTCATTGCTGTTTTCTCATCTTTGGAGAATCTTGACGAGTTGTATAAGTTTGTGCGCCTGAAAACGCGTTTGCAGGAGTAGTTGTGCAAACGGCAAGATATTTGTGCCGGTTTGGAAAAGGGAAGGGTAGTTAAGTGCTTACAGGATTACGTGCTTACCATGTTTTACATTGTACAATTACAACATACACATACACACAGACGAGCAAGCACACACACACACAAACACACACACATACACAACAAAAACACACAAGCACACACGCACGCACGCAAACAAACACACGTACGCGCACACGCAAACGCGCTCGAGTGCTTACTCACATGAACAAAAAAAATTTCAGGCTGTTGCTGCAAATAAAAGCTCTGGAGTCGGGAAGCTTGAAATAAGTGTCGTAGTGTTTTGTAATGCATGAGATATAATTTTGATACTGCCACCGCAAAATCGCAATTTTGGATTCACTATTGACGGAGTGGCTTTTCAATGAAGTTTGAGAGCAGAGTGACGCCATGGGAAGACAGCAACTGGCGACCTATGGCGAATCTGCCATCTGATCGTAACCCCCACATTGATTTCAGCAATTTAGGCTGCATGTAGGATATGGAGGAGGAGGACGATGGAAAGAAATGAAAAGGTCAAGCAAACGCGCACACAGAGGTGGAGCTTGCCAACTCAGAAACTGTGTTGACTCGTCGTGAGAATGTCCATTGCTGTGGAGCTGGCTTGCAGATACTCAGCGACCAAAACTTTAAAATTAAAATATAACTTTTTGTATGTGTTGTTTGACTGCAGTGTGTGGACAGCGTGGACACTGCATGCTATGGAAACAAAAACAAAGTCCCTTTTTTATGTTGCTTTCATATCGTGCAGTACTCATATAGGTACAGGCACCCTCTCGACGCGCATCGCCCTTCATACAAGAAAAAGCCTTATGTCATCATTCTCAACAAAGATTATGAACTAAAGCTGCTCGCAAGGGAAAGCGCCGAAGGAGTGTTGTGCAGGAATTAGTTCAGCGGAAGCGAGGGGCCAATGACGGACAGCCTTCGCGAACAAAGATAGCATTGATAGTTGTGACTCAATTAAGCAGTCGAACTTACATTACTGGTTGGGAAAAAATGAAGGAAATCACAGGTACGAGTTGTGACTGTAAATTGTAACAATGAGTGATCAAATCAAAAGTCCCCGTTTCGCCGCACGGGAGAAGCAATGAGTACCTTAGCAATAAATTCTAGTGCTGTACGAACCAATGTTTGGCGCTAACATCTTTGGCATCCACGTTTGCACAACTTGACAAAATTCTGAGGTAAAGAATTTTCTGTGTATTGATTCGATTCCAGTGAAGTGACGAGCGCAGTCCAGGGTCCCTAAGGTGATCCCGGCAATGTGTCGAGCCCATTGTAATTTAGTTCAGTACTTCCTCTTAGCTTGAGCCACAATGGCAAGCGGCCCTCTCCGGATTTCACTTGCACATAGACCGCAAGACGCGGGCAACGACGTCATTGCCCTTGAACTTATCACTCCAAAAATAAATGCGCTGATGCACATGTGTTTATGTAATCAGTCCAGAAACAAGAGCAGAAAAAGTATACTAGAGCAGCCAGCTTTTTAACATTGCATAGGCCAACTTCACATTCGGGCAATGGCACTGGTTTGAATGGAGGTTATGAAGGCGAATGCCTTAAATGCCTTGTCAAACACAAAAATTGAGTGGTGCTGAAACTGAGCATGAGGGCAGAAAGGAATCATTACTTGGTTAGGTCACCCCATGACGTTCTCAGGACGTCACAGATCACTGAAATTCGTGAAATGATTATGATCTCGCCGTCGTGTCACAGTGGCATCTTGTCACGTAATGTCACTTGACGTCGTCATCATGCGACATCATAGCATGGTTAAGGGTGGGTTGATCGCGGATGCATTGCAAAACAAGGTAAGCTGCCGGCACTCTCGCAGGCAGTGGCAAACCACGTTAAGTCCAGAGCATCAGGTGCCGTCGAAACCAACCTATGTTCAGTGTGTACGTTACCACTTTACGTACAATTGGCGAAGTTGGCAGAGGCAAATAAATCTAAATAATCACCGTTACAAACATATGTGATGCTTGTAGTTAGGTAGATGTATTTCCCTACAGCACCCCTCCTCCAAAGGTTGTCATAGTACGACTCCAAGGATAACTCCTGCACAAGTCACGGTTTACGGGATCTGCAATGGATGATGCTTCGTTCATCGTAAGAATGATGCCCTGCAGAAAAGTAGCTTGCTGGACGATAAGAGGGTGCGCATGAGAGCTAGTTGGTTCATTCTTTCTAGTAGAAAAAAACCGCGCTGAAAGACGGGGCTAGGAAAAGACACAGACCACAGCTCCGCAGTGTGGGGTCCTTTCGTAGTCCCATCTTACAGCGCTGTTTTTTTTTTCTGCTTGCCCGGATTGCTGGGCGAGCTGTTTCCCTGTCTTCGTATGAATTGCGCTAAAATGGCGACAAAGAGAGGAGCACAGGCACCCTGCGCCTGTGTACGCGTTTCCCGCGCTTCTCTAGGATGGGAGCGGTAATTAGTACATGGATCTGCCTTGGGATCGATCTTTCAGCTCCGTGTGGCCTGCAAACGCTTTGTCGTACGAAAGTCAGCAGATGTTCAGCAAGGCTCCGCTTCAACACCTTGACCATATTGGGCTGATTAGCCACTCTTCTATATAGGAGAAAACTACATTGTAGAAAACTACATTGTCGAAAACTGTGCCTCCCCATCGAGTTGCATACATGGGGCGTCAACACCGTATCTGAAATTGAAAGACACATCAGTACTAAACCTGTCGTCGAGTTCCAAGAATCCAACACGTGCCCTGATTATCAGCAAAAGGCTGAGTAGACAACAGTGGCTCCACGTGCCTGCATCTTTTTTTATCGCGGTGAGGGAGTTTCGCTCCTTTCTTCATTCTTGCAGCTTCAGGCTAAAAACGGCGTTTGCTGTCCGTTTCTGAGATAATTTCTTGAAATAAAATTGCATTACACGCACTTTTCTAGCAATGCATCACGTGTGGGTGACGGCAAACCAAACCAGTTTTTCAGATGACGCACACAAATTTGCAGGAAAAAAATTCATTACAAACGTAGTAGGAAAGAGCAGCTTCATTTTTTATGAAAAAGAACACTGGAACGTGTGGCGAAAAACTTCCCTCCGTACTTTTAATGAGGTGCAGTGCAGCAGCAAAATATGAAACAAAAAGGCAGGGTGATACCGTCTTGTGTGTATATAGTGCTTACACTTCCGTCACCAATGTGTATTTATTTTACGCTATTTTCTCCATCCATCTGGGAAAACATTTCAGTGAATAACGGCTGCATTTGATTAGGATAGTTGCTATGCACAACAAAATAAAGGGATAAAACAAGAAGAAAAACTGAAAGAAGGAGAAAGGCAACAGATGAACACATTGTGCATGCTATGGCACCACTATCTTCTTTTATTGTCTCCATTCGCCACTTCACCGCTTACAAGTGTGGTACGAGGCTATTTGCTTTTCGCTCGCGCGTTCCCGTTCATAAAGGTGACGTATGTACGAGAAAAGTAATAGTTGTTATGAAGTTGAAGTCTTAAAACTTGTTGCCCGATGGTAACGCTGTAAGAACGAAAGTGATCGTCGGAACATGGCTGTAAGTAGACACCTTAGGCTTTGATTGGTGTAAGTGGTACAGAGTCATGGGCGCAGTTCTATTTCTTGCGGATAACATATGGGTTGTTCGAGTTATTAGTGCAAGAGGATTCAACAGATCTGTATCAATGCATTCAAGATGACCGAATACACGTCATGTCTTTTCCGTATACCTTCCGGCATAACAGCGGTATACAATTTACAAAAAACATAAAAGCGCCGTTATGTCGGCGCTTCGCTGAAATTATTTGTACGTGCATTATATAAGTGATTCAGTGTAACAAAGAGGAGCTTCAATTAAAAAAATAATGACGTAAAACGGTGTAGTTAATTTTACAAGAACATTCAAATCAAAGCGAGAGTAGAAACAACTCGAACAACTCCTCAGCTCATTTGGTCTTCCGTATGCTTCTATTTTACTTCTTGTCTAAACCACTTGTTTATTACGAATACCATTGCGAACTGTGTTTATGCTTATTTAAAACCGGTGTGCCTTTTCTTTGTAACTACTTTTATTACACTTTTATTTTGGTCTTTGAGAGGGGGCATTCTGAAAGCGCCAGCGCGTAGGCGTGCAATACCGGCACCGGAAAACGCTGCGCACTGAATTACTCAGAACAAACTTGCATGAACCAGTGATAGAAATGTTTGGCACGTGGCTTCGTCCACCTGGTGGGGCAACGTAGGCCTCCGCGTGTGTCACACACGCCAGGTATATATTCAGCCCCGAAGGGTAACAGCCCGTGTGTGTCGGTGTTTGCCGCAGTCTATCGGTTTGCGTTGTGTGTCTCATGCATCTGTTGTTCAGCGGTGGCACCATGGTCTTCAGGACGGAAATCGCTCTCACCTGCGTCGCGGCTGCTTTGGGTACGTTGTCAGTGAATTGCCCTTTTTACTTAGGTTCTGCAGCGAGGGGTAACAATGTGTATAGGTCCTTGTGTTTCATGAATACCAAACGTGCTTTATCATTTCGAGGTACACGGTAGTGCAAACCATGACCTACTACACTCCTGACCTGTTCAGATAGCGGGGTTCCTATGGGAGCGCGTGTCCCCGCTCTCGTTCAACCGCTCACCATTGGTGGCGCTACCTATAACCTGTTCGTCTGTTTCTTTACGGTTGTTTTGTAGGCGCTGGTATAAGAATGCCTGCATTCTGTAGTGAACTGGCGGCATATATGTGACTATTTCTTCCCATACATTGCTGGTTAAGCAAGGTGTTCAGAGCGCTTGAGTATTTATAGCACACTGGTTGACAAACGTGGGAACCCGTAGATTTACACGATGTAGGGCAGCCTATGCGTGGTAGCGTGCATTTTATTGCAAAAAAATTCTGAATGTCTTTTAGTATTATTATTTCTGAATAATTCTAAATTTTGGATCATAAATACGCACTACGAGTGCTTTGTTGGTCAAAATTTGACCACAAAGAGTGAAGATGACGTCAGCGAGCAGGTGCTGACTAGCGCCACGCCGCTCGTAGGTGACGGCCCTAGCGGCAGAAGGTATGAACTAGAACGTGGGCGCTGGAAGAGGTGCTCTCTGGGCAGGTCAGGAGTGTAGTAGGTCATGGTGCAAACGGCCGGGGACCTGTGAATAATAGTGATGCTATTAGGGTTAAAACGAAGGGCCCACTCACCATTGTTTTTGCGCGGCCATGTCGTAAGACAATAGCTGCTGTTTCGGTGCGGTCAATGCCATATACGGGTAGCACTAGGCTTTAGGCGTGAACAGCAAGCACGTCGGCCTTCGCGGTTGACGAGCTACACGTAAAACAACTGACAATGCCAACAAATCGTTCGTACACTGCGCAAAAATTCTCATTTGTGCCCGTCGAAATGGTTTGATGGTTATGGTGGTTGCCGGCTGACTGGAACCGCAGTTTGCAGGATGTACTCTCAATTAGTCGTGCTGGTTGCTTTTCAATGGAGGTGAATTGTTAGACCTATTCACTCAGTTAAATGTTAAAGAACCTATGGTGCTCAGGATTTTTCTAGCCCCCAAAACAGCATTCCTCACAATCGTAATCGGCTTTAGGAACGTAGAACCCCTATAATTAACGGTTATGAACCATCGTTGGTATACCTTTGGTGCGGCATAGGTTAACATGAATCGTACATAATGAAGAGCAGAGAATTAGTGAACTGGGTCAGAGTAGAGCATTTCTAAAATTTTGGATTTGGCGTATGACAGCGGAAATTCTTGTAAATTTCGCCATGTTCTTGAACACATTTTGTTCTGCGGCAAAGCGGATATATGACGCATTTCAAGAGACGTCTGAGTTAACTATATATTTTATGCAGTTTTTTGTTAATTGATGCTGGCGCTTGTAATAACGTATGTGTGTGCTTTAGAGAGGAAACAAACACGTTATACGCACATGCGTTTATACATTCACCTACTTTATTTTATTTTATTACTCTGTCATAGGAATGTATTCCCAAGCAATGAACTTGTGCACTAAACACTCGTGCCGGATGTGACGACCTGCAACATATTTTTTATATTTTGCTGAAACAGGGCAGATGGTGGTTGTGGTACTGATGTTGCCGCAGGCGGGGTTGGCCTGGGAGACCTGGCCGGCAATCGCTTTGCCTGAGCGACTCTTTTCACGTAGTTCGACTCACCATGATTTTCTTAATCTTTTTTTTCTCTTAGACAACGTAAGAGTATGTTAGTCATTTGCTTTCACATCAACCGCCCACCTGCAGGAAGCACAATTTCCTCACATGGCAGAGTTACGAAAAGTTTTTCTGGAATCGTTTGAAAATAGTTATGTACAGACCTCTGAAAAACTACCAAGTTTAAACCAGCGCTATCGTCAACTGCTGCCAGATTCGAATACACAACTGTATGGTGGTCTACTAATGTTCTTTTCATGAAGGAATCTGTCGCCAGTCTCTTGCTTGTCGTACGTGTCACCTGTTAGAGCCGCCATGCACTGTTGGGTCTATTCAGACGAGTTGGAGAAACTTCATTTGTGCAGTGATAGTTACTGTGCCAGGAGCTAGGGTGCCCGGAATTCCTGCTAGGGGAAGTTCTGAGATTCTCAGTGACCACCCTGGTCCTCTAGACTGCCCACTATCTTGTGTTCGTGGGCCTCGCTCAGTGGAGTGGCTTGCCATTGCTGAACGAGGCTCCCGCAAGGCACTTTAAGAGAGTACTTTAGCGGGTGTTATAGGCATAGAACAGGAAAAGTTGTGCGCCTCACTCGGACTCGCTCATGAAATATAATTTGCGCTTAGGCCTTACTTGGACTCAGAATCGCCAAAAGTTTCCAGAGCGGCACTCACTCGGACTACAGGTTGCCAAAATATTGCCCACTTGCTCAAGCTGGCAGCTCGGTCAGAGTCGAATCATGAGCCGGTTAGCCTGGAATCGACTTTTTCGATTATGGTGTCAATGCCCTTTACCATCAATTTGTCTCATTATTGGTGTTCTTCTTTGCCGCTTTTCATTAGTACCTGCGAGTGCGAGTTGTGGAAAATTAGCAAGGACACTTTTCTTGAAAGAGATATTTTAAGATCTTTTTCAAGAACTTTCTCGAAAAAGTTGGCGGAGAGGAGGGTTGGGAGTACAAGACATGCATGCATGCATTCTCCCACCAATTCTCGCCTCTGATCAATATTGAAATGGTGTATAAGTGATACTGCCTTGAAATACGTGTAAGCACACGCGAGTATGAACATGAATCTAGTTTAGGCTGACAATAAGTAATGCTGGAAATAATTATATAGGATTACAGGCAAGCAATCAGAAGTAGAACTTGCTCAACAAATATATTTTGCACTTTGGACTCGCCCACACCCACGAAAAGTTTCCTGACTTCACTCGGACTCTTACTGAGTTAATTTTTCTTCAATGAAACTCAAACTCGCCAAACTATTACTCACTCGAACTCGCTCATGGCTCGGTCGGAGTCTACCTGAGACCAAGTGAGTCAATTCATCAGTGAGGTCACCGTCCTATGGTTATAGTTCATCTCACTCCGACTCGGATCAACCCATGAATCTGAATGACTTCGGTTGAGTAATATTTTGGCGAGTCCGATTGAGAAACATTTCTGTGAATCTGAATACGAGTGAGTCCGCTTAAGTAAAACTCTCATTGCGTGAGCTCGAGCGAACCCTAAGGGCGAGGTATATTCGACGAGTTAGTTCGAGTGAACTGAGCGTGGTTTTGCCCACTTCTCGTTTTATCTACTCAACTTAGGCACTACTACTACCACCCTTCAGTCGACTCACTTATATTTGGTCTACTCACATCTACTAACACTACTCACAGTAGTGTTAATATGCCAGCGCAATAACAATTGAACAGAAGTTTATGAGTGAGTTTGAGGGCATTCTAAATTTTTTGTGGACGTATGGCTGGCGTAGTTCTTTCTCGTGCCCTATCTTTGTTTCTTGCGCATTCCTAAAGCATATGTGCCTTGTATGTCTATTGGTGCTGGCACCACGACCAGACCAGCGACGGGTTCAGTGCGGGCCACGGGTGGTGCAGATGGTAGTGGTTGATAAAAGGGCTCGTCTGCAGCCGCCTCTGATCTACCGCCGGTGCCCTGTCCAGACGCAATACTGGTTCCGGATATTTGTTCCGCTATTTCCAATACTATCCAAAGCTGCGCAAAGCATGAGGCCACGAAATCGCATACCGGTTATTAGACGACACTTGTAGTAGTTGCGAAACTCACTTGAGCTTATATTTGGTGGACGTTAAATATTTACGGGTGCTAAAACTTTTTTCGTGAATTTCCTTACGGCATGCCTCCGAATCGGCCCATGCTTTTGGCGAGTAAGGCTTGATGATATTTCGTTATATGAACGGTTATATTGCATAGCTTATTTTTTTGTATTCGCTAAACGATTCCACGTATTTTCCTAGTTCGCTGTTCCGCTGTACAACCACAACTGAAACCTCGCACAAATCGGCCGTTTTCTTGTAGCGCGTAGGCATGTTCAAGCACTCGAAAAATATTTTTCGTCCTGTTGCGAATACCCGCACGCTCTCCCTGACCATCGTTTATCAGTCGCACGTATGACATGCCAAACACGTAAGGCGTACGATATATAACCAGTGGTCAGTGAGCGTGTGGAGGTGAATACCAAGAGGCGAGCAACTCAGCCGACGACGGCAGAAAGTTCGATGTACACTCTACGAAAAAAAAAAGAATCAAAACTTTTCTTTGCTATTTCTGACTTGCCACGTGTATGATACCCTCTAAATAGGCACGCAAACTCTCTTTGGGGTGTAATTGTACTCTCTTCTGAGAGTTATGTGACTCACAAGAGAGTTAGTGTGCCTCTTTACGGAGTCATTCCCGCGGCAAGTCAGGAGCCACAAAAAAGAGACACGTGCACTCATTTTTTTTAGTGTTAGAAAAATATTTTCAGGCACAAAATGTCACCCTCATGAAAGAGGCTTCATTTATGATCGTCCATCCAGCAGAGGACATTAAATAGCCGTATGATGATGATTTATTCCAGCTGACTCCCATTATCTGGTTACATTTTGCGTACTCGAAACACACCATAGCCTACGAGTGAATATTGACCGGCAGCTATGGCATAGAGATGGGTGGCGGCAGTAATTGCTCTGCCGATCAAAGTGTTGGGGTTTCGGCCCCGCTAGTGTTCTGGTCAGAATATAATGCAGACACGCTGGAGCACCGCGTACACTGACTGCACTATAGCGCATAGTTTGAGTTACACTGCGGTATCGCGTGGCTAAGTTCACTGTTAAATTGTACAGTCGCGCCCATCGTGACATGTTATCGGGAAATAGTTTCTCTTTTCCTACGAGTGCGCATCGTTTCAACGGGCTTTCATTCTCACCATCGTTTCGCCCTACCGCGCTTTCATATTCGCAAAGGACAACTTCGAGCGTTTACGCAGGCAAGGGGGGGGGGGGGGGTGCACAATCTCACGAGCAGGCATCTCTGAACTATGCCATGATCAGCGCCACCGCACCACCTTCCAGTGAACGCTTGGCCATGTTCAGCTCAAACTGAGCGCGATAGTTGGTCGTGAACCATCGGTTATTGAAATCTATACCCGCTTCCCTTCTCTGGGAATCCAGTCAGTTACCCTTAATGACCAGCGGTTATCCTGTCTACGCGCTACATGCCCTGCCCATGTCCATTTCTTCTTCTTGATTTCAGCTTTGATATCCTTAACCCCCGTTTGTTCCCTAATCCACTCTGCTCTCTTCTTGTCTCTTAAGGTTACACCTGCCATTTTTCTTTCCATTGCTCGCTGCGTCGTCCTCAATTTAAGCTGAACCCTCTTTGTAAGTCTCCAGGTTTCTGCTCCGTAGCTAAGTACCGGCAAGATACAGCTGTTATATACCTTCCTCTTGAGGGATAGTGGCAATCTACCTGTCATAATTTGAGAGTGCTTGCCGAATGTGCTCCACCCCATTCTTATTCTTCTAGTTACTTCAATCTCGTGGTTCGGCTCTGCGGTTATTACCTGCCCTAAGTAGACATAGTCTTTTACAACTTCAAGTGCACTATTACCTATCTCGAAGCGCTGCTACTTGCCGAGGTTGTTGTACATTACTTTCGTTTTCTGCAGATTAATTTTAAGACCCACCTTTCTGCTCTCCTTGTCTAACTCCGTAATCATGAGTTGCAATTCATGCTCCGAGTTACTCAGCAATGCAATGTCATCGGCGAAGCGCAGGTTACTAAGGTATTCTCCATTCACTCTTATCCCTAACTGTTCCCATTCTAGGCTTCTGAAAACCTCCTGTAAGCACGCGGTAAATGGCATTGGCGAAATTGTGTCCCCCTGCCTTACACCCTTCTTGATTGGTATTCTGTTGCTTTCTTTATGAAGCACTATGGTAGCAGTTGATCCCCTGTATATTTCTTCCAGAATGTTTATATATACTTCATCTACGCCTTGATTCCGCAGTGTTTGCATGACGGCTGATATTTCTACTGAATCAAACGCCATCTCGTAATCTATGAAGGCAATGTATAGTGGTTGGTTATACTCTGAGCATTTCTCTATTACCTGATTGATAGTATGAATGTGGTCAATTGTTGAGTAGCCTGTTCGAAATCCTGCTTGTTCCTTTGGTTGATCGAATTCTAATGTTTTCTTTATTCTGTTAGCAATTACCTTTGTATATAGCTTGTATACTACAGAGAGCAAGCTGATCGGCCTGTAATTCTTCAAGTCCTTGTCATCGCCTTTCTTATGTATTAAGATGATGTTAGCGCTCTTCCAAGACTCTGGTACTCTTCCCGTATGGAGACACCTCGTAAACAGGGTGGCTAGTTTTTCTAACACAATCTGTCCTCCATCTTTCAGCAGATCTGATGTTACCTTATCCTCCCCAGCAGCTTTGCCCCTTTGCATGCTCTCCAAAGCTTTTCTGACTTCTTCTATCATTACTGGTGGGGTGTAATCTGGGTTACTGCTAGTTTTTATAGTATTAAGGTCGTGGTTGTCTCGGCTACTGTACAGATCTCTGTAAAACTCCTGTGCTATTTTAACTATCCTATCCATATTGGTAGTTATTTTGCCTTGTTTGTTCCTTAGTGCATACATCCGACTTTTGCCTATCCCAAGTTTCCTCTTCAATGCTTTGACACTTCCTCCGTTTTTCAGAGCGTGTTCAATTCTCTCCATGTTATACCTTCTTACATCGCATACCTTACGTCTATTAATCAACTTCGAAAGCTCTGCCAGTTCTATTTTGTCTGTTGTACTTGACACTTTCATGATTTGACGCTTCTTAATTAGGTTCTTTGTTTCCTGGGAAAGCTTGCCAGTGTCCTGTCTAACTACCCTGCCTCCAACTTTCACTGCACACTCCGTAATGATACTCGTCCGATTATCATTCATTGTATCTACGCTAAGGTTGGTTTCCTCACTAAGAGCCGAGTACCTGTTCTGCAGCGACACTCTGAATTCCTGTACTTTCCCTCTCAGTGCTAGCTGATTGATTGGCTTCTTGCGTATCAGTTTATGCTGTTCCTTCTACAAGTCTAGGCGAATTCGAGACCGTACCATTCTATGGTCACTGCATCGTACCTTGCCAACCACTTCCACATCCTGCACGATTTTTGGGTGTGCACTCATTGTAAAGTCTATTTCGTTCTTATTTTCACCATTAGGGCTCCTCCATGTCCACTTGCGGTTTTCTCGTTTTCGGTAGAAGGTATTCAAAATCCGTAAATTATTGCGTTCTGCAAATTCTACTAGTAGCTCTCCTCTGGCGTTTCTAGTACCGATGCCATAATCTCCTACTGCCTGGTCTCCAGCCTGCTTCTTCCCTACCTTTGCATTAAAGTCGCCCATCACTATAGTATACTGTGTTTTTACCTTACTCATTGCCGATTCCACGTCTTCATAGAAGCTTTCAACTGAAGCGTCATCATAGCTGGATGTAGGTGCGTAAGCCTGTACTACATACAGCCATGATGACGCTTCAGTTGAAATCTATACAGAGCCCGCCAATGTATGGTGTCACTCGCATTTCGGTGCAGTTTGTGAACGCCGAGAACTGTTTCTTTTTGTGTACCACTGTTTGCGAGAAGAGCTGAGTTAATCTGCAACAACGTTTATTTTTCCCAAATATTCAGTGGCTGTGCTACAGTTGTCTGCCGCCGGCGCTCCTACTTGCTCATCGGTAAGCTATAAATATTTATTGACTGCGTTGTTTAATTGTTTATTTGTGACCTCTTCTAAGTGAAAAAATATATTTATTACATCAGTACGCCTGTTGATAACATGATCCAACCTATTGAATGTATACAGCGCGATGCCAGTTATGGTTTTAAATTGTCACATGCATAAGAGAAAAAATTGCATCAATATGTTTCTTTCCTGAACGAGAAGAAAGCAGCCAAGTCTTTTCGAGGGGGGAAGGCTTGTAGAATAGATCAAGGAACTAAGCAGATATCAACACAGCCTCGAAGTTCTCTCAACACGGCTTATCGTAGCGTGATGTTTCTAGTAATCGTGCTCGTGAATTTTGTACTTATCTGGTACAGATGGGCTCCACTAACTCGAAAGTAGAAGGCCTTGGCTAGGCAATATTTAAACTTTTCTTGACTTAGAACGCTTGATCTACCAGAAAAGTAGCGTTAAACTCTTCCGTCACGTTGTTTGTCACTTATTTTAAATTCGAAAACAAAATTTTGGTATCATTTTTTATAACCAACCCATTAACTCTGTATTTGCAAAAAATAGTTTTATCTATACATCGATAGTTCAAAGGCATTTGAGGTGTATTTTTATAGCGTACTTACATCTGGACTTGACAACTAAAAAACAAGGAGGAGCCAGAACTAACTTCTCTTATCACAGAGAAGTGCAAATTTAAGGGCTGATTTTCTTTTTTTATACACAACACTGTTCAGCACTTTGTAAACGACAGAGATGGACGGCATCCCTGCCTTCTTTATCTAACTGGGCTAACTCAGATTTGCCATCGCATGGCCTGTCAACGTAGAACCAAGACTGGTCGGCTATTATCAGCGGCAGAGAAGGAAACTGGGGCACCTCCGTCAAGTTTAATAATTAGCAGTTCAACACTGCTGCCTCTTGTGACGCATAACGCTTGCTGCAAATCGGAATGCACCAGCAGTTATTCAGCAGCATCAACTGCACCGCATCGTAAACAAACTGTCCCTAACGGTGGATCGGCTTGCCTGTTGACTTCGCATGTCTCAGCGTCGGAGTCCTGTAGAGGTCCTGTCAGGAGTGATATATTTAGTGAGACGCTGGCCCTGACAGTAGCGCACGCTTTCCGAAGACGCTCGGCCGACGATATCGTAGTCCCGGAATGACCACTCCCGGATTTCATGGCACCGAATGTTAATAACCAGTACCAGTGATCGCGTAACAAGATGACGATCTGCTCACTCAATCAAGGCTATCTCCGCCTTCCTCCCTGTTAGTTGTCTGTTAGTTCGGAATAATGTTCCCTATCGAGTAGCACTGCCGCACCTAAGTGACAAAAGTGCCGGCATTGCTAGCGGAAAAATAGTCAATTTATACCGCGTGTTGCAAAGGAATGTGTCCGAAATCCTAAAGAAATTGTTAAAACCGATGTTATTTCGAAGCCTTCAGTTATTTCTCCTGTAGACGCATACGTGTTAAGATGCCTAAAGAAGCTAAATGGGAAGGTATTTAAAATGGGTAAGGTATTTATTGAACTTCAGCGTTTATGCGCAGTCGGTGAATTGAAGCCCTTCATGCGAAGAACCCATTGCAGCTTCGAGATTTCGAAAGGATGGTCTCTATATAGTAATCATGTAGTAGTGAGGTTCACCCAAATTCAGCGGTGAAACCGGAACTTGGAAGAGCGCAACTGACGTATTATTCCGAGACTTCCAGAATGAATGAGCTTCGTTATATCAACTATAAACAGAAATCGCATTGTAAATGTCCGGCCAGTAGTTGCAATTATAGCACGCTTGAGACCCGCATGCGTGAACAAATGCGAGAAAATCATTTTACCTGCGTGACCCTTGTAAACAGCAGCCGCGCCATTCTTGTCGCCTGCTTGTTGCGCTTTTCGGTGTACCGTTTTCACCGTTGGATCGCATTTCGCCACAGTGATTGCGAAATGGCACATTTTCAATATCAATATCGAAATGGCTGTGATGGGTTGCTTGCATGAACAGCTTCAGATGTCCCACTTGAGATAACAGCCGTGGCTCACCAGACCTGGCATAGGTTCGCTAGGGTGGCCAGTCGCAGTGTTAAGCCATTTACACGGTATCTTGCGTTGTACTTAACCTGAATAATTGCGTGTGTATGCAGGATTCTGACTGCTCCGGCGGTCAGCGATGCGTCGAGCACTACAACATGTCGGTGAACTCTAACTGCGACAGCTACAAATACTGTAAGCACCTCTTTCATTCGACATAAGTTCGATGAGCGTATTCCCAGTCTTATGCATGACCCTCACAAAATGCTTACATGTAATCTTTTCGCGGCGACTTCCTTTGTGAAGACTGGGTGGTGAGTGCTCACGGCTCAATAAACGTTTACGGTAAATGCGCGTTTTCTTTTTATTTGTGAGCGTTCTAATGGTCGCACTTTTCTTTCTTTCAGTACTAAAAAGAGCGAAGGGAAGGCTGTTCTCATAACTTCATGCACTTGGCCCATCCCACTTGTTCACTATTGCACGAAGGTCGTCTCTCCAGCAATGTAGCGCTTTCTATCGGCGTACAAGAGCACCATTTTTTGAAGCTCTTTATTTATGTCACCAGATGGTAACATATAAAGCGAAGGAACCGATGATTTTGTGACTTGCGCCTCGAAACCACTTGTGTTGAATTCAGAACCACCGTGCACTGCTCGGTTTGACACAGCAGTGCTGTAATTAGTTGCCTCTGTTCTGTTAGTTTTGTAGGCTCGCCTTATCCCCAGTGTTCCCTTGAATTTCGCTCATGAAAAATTTTGCTTTGGGAAACAAAAAAAAATGCGCATTGAGTCCACCGTAAGTGTACAGCACGCGCAACTTCCTGCTGCCTGCAATTCCTTACTTTGTTTCTGCAATCTCAACCGATTGTATGAGTTGGCTACATGGTAAACTTGTAGATCTTTCAAACCATGCATTGTTTATTTTCTTTCGCAGGTATTGACGTGTCGGATACATCCTGCTCCGTGAGTATCTTGTTGTTTCTTACAAAACTGTGGGCAGTTGTGTAAAGCGACATAATCGTCTCTATTGAGTCTTGCCAACAAAACACACAAAGTAAACAAAAATACACGGATTATGTTTTTTGTGTGTGTTAGCCATGCGTTGTACGTACAAGTTTTGTCACTAGTAAGTGCGTAGGAGTTATAGGCCTTAATAATCCAATTTCGTTACTATATAGTGACATTGTGATATCCATGCCGCCTCGCCTCACACTTTCCCGCCCTGCTCATCATTCTCTCCTTCTGCTAAGTAGCATGTGATAACCCTATAGCACTCTCTGTGTGTGTTAATTGCGTGGGTAGTGAATGCTGCTTAGCGCTCAAACTAAATCTACAAGCCCGTATGTTGACATTGTACGTAGTGGCGATAACACGAACAAAATAACGCGATTTTGTTCACTCTAACTTGTTCGTATTTTATTCATCCATGACTCTGCGTGTTCGTCCACCTGTAGAGGACCTCGTCAGTGTGACTGGCACCAATTTTCGTTCTTACATCGATGCTCGTGCTCCCTCACTACTCTGCTTTTGAAAACTCAAACTGGCGTCTTAACTTAACCTCTCGTTGTATCCAGTGCTCTGATGGCTACACCTGCCGCCTGATGGATTGTCCACATTCTCCGTATGAATGTAAGTGGCAAGGTCATTTCTTGCGCTCGGTTCTAAATTGGGTTCTTCATGAAAAAATTCTTATTTGGACCAGTGAATGAAGCAAAAACACCGAGTCGCGAATACCAATGACATGGTTATGAACGCTAAAAAATCTTCATCGTGCATGAGCCATCGATCTTTCTAATTGCTGATACGCGAAAAAACTACCATTGAGCTGTAATCGGTTTGAAGAGCATTCGGTCACTCTAATCTACGTTCGCTTCAGAGTAGAAAGACATCTTTAGATGGAAGATTTGCTACCTATGGCGACGTGCCCTGATTGTACACTTTGTACGAAGTTATTTCTTATTCTCACATAATGAACACAACCTTCTGTATGCTAGCAATAATACTCATTTTGCGCTCACTTGTTGCCCTTACGTTTCGTGGCGTTGATTATGTGCAGTAAGCTATATATTTTACTGGTGTTACGAATGAGAATTATTCTTCGGGAGCACCTACGGTAGGCTATTACACTCAATGTAATGAACACACCGATTATATTAGTATAATCACGTGCTGGTAGGGCAGTTCAATAGTAAGTAGAGTTGGGTAATTTAAATCGCTCATTACTGCTGTAAACAGCATTTTATTTTGTCGCAATGCAATGATCCAGTTGGCCAGCAACTTTGCTCGGGTTTCTCAGTACATTAAAGTTTTTTTATACTTTTTTGATAGAGAATTCAGCATTCTAGTTTACAACAAATAAATAGATGAATATTTCTTATACGTGAAATCATTCATCTGCATACATTAGGGGTAGGGTTGTCCGACCCGGTGCAACAGTGGTTACAATGCACGGCCGCTGACCCAAAGGTCGTGGGTTCCATCCCCTCCGTGGTGGTTGGATATAAATGACGACGAAATGGTAGACGACCGAGTAGTGTTCGATGGCAGTGCACGTTAAGCAACATGCCATATTCAAAATTTTTGGAAGCTTTTTATGACGGCGTCTCCTAAGTTCGTATCGTGGTGTTGGGACGCAAAATAGCTGTTGGTGATTCCATAAGTAATCCTAGTATTAGCTTTTGCGTACTTCGATCTGAACGCCCTTCCTAGGTGTGTCGGTGGCTGCCATCACCTTGTTATTGTCAAGTGTGGCAGTTATAACTGTCACTTCTGCCATCGGCTACCGTACTACCGTAGCTGAAAGGTTATAGGTCTCTTTCATCGAGTGAACCTAACGTTTCAGCCACGGTAGTCTGGCTCCCAGCATCTAAACACGCCTGCCCTTCTCGTTCCGCGAAGATGTGCGCAATGTTTCATACCATGATATTCCCCGCGAATTTTGGCTCTATGTTTACGTAACGCCATTCTTGAGCTGCAAGCTTTGCAGTATATTCACCTGGCGTGTGCCTCTCTGTCTTGCTTCGTTTTGGGAGAAAAACATGGTAGTGTGCATAAGACCGGGTTTTCAATTCAGCAAGCATTGAAAACCTTGCTTGGGGTACTTGATCAGAAAAAAAACTTAATCTCGTAAGCACTTTCTCTTAAATATACAGGGGGTTTCGTGTGTAGTGGCATACATTTTGATTGAGCACTCGAACTCTCGACCTTCTGACTACGAAGGATATGGAACTCTCGACCTTCTGACTACGAAGGATATGGAACTCTCGACCTTCTGACTACGAAGGATATGGAACTCTCGACCTTCTGACTACGAAGGATATGGAACTCTCGACCTTCTGACTACGAAGGATATGGAACTCTCGACCTTCTGACTACGAAGGATATGGAACTCTCGACCTTCTGACTACGAAGGATATGGAACTCTCGACCTTCTGACTACGAAGGATATGGAACTCTCGACCTTCTGACTACGAAGGATATGGAACTCTCGACCTTCTGACTACGAAGGATATGGAACTCTCGACCTTCTGACTACGAAGGATATGGAACTCTCGACCTTCTGACTACGAAGGATATGGAACTCTCGACCTTCTGACTACGAAGGATATGTGAACTCTCGACCTTCTGACTACGAAGGATATGGAACTCCTCGACCTTCTGACTACGAAGGTTGTGGAACTCTCGACCTTCTGACTACGAAGGTTGTGGAACTCTCGACCTTCTGACTACGAAGGATGTGGAACTCTCGACCTTCTGACTACGAAGGATGTGGAACTCTCGACCTTCTGACTACGAAGGATGTGGAACTCTCGACCTTCTGACTACGAAGGATGTGGAACTCTCGACCTTCTGACTACGAAGGATGTGGAACTCTCGACCTTCTGACTACGAAGGACTGTGGAACCTCTCGACCTTCTGACTACGAAGGACGTGGAACTCTCGACCTTTTGACTACGAAGGATGTGGAACTCTCGACCTTTTGACTACGAAGGACGTGGAACTCTCGACCTTTTGACTACGAAGGACATGGAACTCTCGACCTTTTGACTACGAACGGACATGGAACTCTCGACCTTTTGACTACGAAGGACATGGAACTCTCGACCTTTTGACTACGAAGGACATGGAACTCTCGACCTTTTGACTACGAAGGACATGGAACTCTCGGCCTTTTGACTACGAAGGACATGGAACTCTCGGCCTTTTGACTACGAAGGACATGGAACTCTCGGCCTTTTGACTACGAAGGACATGGAACTCTCGGCCTTTTGACTACGAAGGACATGGAACTCTCGGCCTTTTGACTACGAAGGACATGGAACTCTCGACCTTTTGACTACGAAGGACATGGAACTCTCGACCTTTTGACTACGAAGGACATGGAACTCTCGACCTTTTGACTACGAAGGACATGGAACTCTCGACCTTTTGACTACGAAGGACATGGAACTCTCGACCTTTTGACTACGAAGGACATGGAACTCTCGACCTTTTGACTACGAAGGACATGGAACTCTCGACCTTTTGACTACGAAGGACATGGAACTCTCGACCTTCTGACTACGAAGGACATGGAACTCTCGACCTTCAAAGACTATAAGGATACGAATCCCGAACCGTTTCAGCACGCAGGAAATCTAACGATGGCAATGGCACCCCACTTGCATATATTTAAACACATTCCAGGAGTTTCAGTAGAACATATTTAAATTGCTGATTGATGAGAAGTACACGTCAATTGAAAATAGAGGCAACGGAAAAGAAATGTACAAGACATTGCTCGTATGTTATTATGATGGCTTAGTGGCTAACATGTACAACCGCAGAACCTGAGGACGTTGGTACAGTTTTTAACCAAGTAGGGCGTATTTTGGCGGGGCAGGTTGCATTAGCGTTCTTGTGCTTCCATCCGCGGGCACGTTGAAGAACTTCATGTGGTCCAAATTATCATAGACCACAACAATGGTGCGCTCCTGTACATCCCACTATGTACCTAGAATCCCACAGTGTCAGTAAAACCCCCAAAAGTAAATTTGCGATTTTTTCCTAGTAGAGCACCACATTATTATTCTTCTCTCTGTATCGTACAGACGTAAAGTCATCGTGTTTCTACTGTTTCGATTGCTTCAGGTCTCTATTTAGAAGATACCACTCACCGATGCGGTGCATCAAACGTAAGTGAACGTTCATTTGTCTATTAGAGAGATACTGCACAATGCAATTTAATCTCCAGCTTAGTTCAATATGAAATCGCAGAAAAGTGAATACAACGCAGGCTTCTCCATACGCAGAGTTTCTGTTATTAGAACATGACTATCTTGCCAGCGTCAAACAAAACGTCCTGTTTTCACTACAAATACGTCAACCTTAATTCATCAGTGTAAAGGTATTTTTCTTAGGAATCGGTTTATTCGTTGTTCATACGCGGCTGAGCTGAGACACTCGTTTTACTTCACTGATATTAAAAAAATATCTGCAGGCTCCAGTGTGCAAAGAAGATGAGACTTGCACCTACGTCTTCAATCAAGTTTTTTGCTACAAGTGCCCCTGCTACGGACAGTTCAACGTCACCTGTGAGTACACGTCTTTGTGGTGCTCTTCTGAAGAGCAGTGAACAGTGCCGCATGTATAAGCACGTATTGAACACGCTGTGAGGCATACGCAGACGGAAGAACTTGCCTCCGATGAATATGCTCAGCTTCCAAACTACAGATAGACTTTTGCAATACGCTCGCGTCTGTGTCTCGTTCTACACGGAAACGCAAACATTATAAATTTCCATTCACTATACAGGGTGGCATTAACTAAATTGATAGATTCATCCTATCCCGTGTGTTCTCATTTTCAAATATTACGGTCCTATATATTTGTTTTCCTTTTTTTTTGAGACTGAAACTGTTCTCGGTTAACTCTTTCGTGTGCGGGAGAGACGTATATTGTAGTGGGATTTACCCACAGAAAATGGGCAAATTCCACTATGAATAAGTACCCCTCCTCCCACTGATCACTACTCCCATAACTCACCACGACGCCCACTAATGCTCTTGCCACTTCAGTCACCCACTTCATGCCACATCATTCACACTTCATTCAACACCGCTGCACGCAACTAGCTTCACTGTTCCATCGGTGTCCACGAAGTGAAGCTGGCTGTCTTTTTCCTGCCCTTCTAGGGCCTTTCTATCCCCAATCCTTTTACGATATTCAAAGTACCATGAAGGTACCTGTATGCACGCCTACAGACTTTGCTGTTTTTTGCACAGAGAGTTTTGTTTGTCTGTCTTTAGTACTAGATGTTTTTACCTAATACCGCGCTACAAAAATAACAGAAGTAACAATAACCTTTCAATATACCCCATTCACAGGTCTGATGCAGAGCGGCCACTACCCGGCCTGCGGACCAAACAGCATTGCCACGCTCTACGGCACTGAATACACCTGCGATGGCTGCAGGTCGGCTAGTACCGTGCTTGTTGCACCCAACTGAGCACATGAGTGCTGATTCGAACAGGCAACCTCTGTGATGAACGTTGACGTGCGTAAATTATAGGCCTGCTTCGTTTCAGCAGTGCCAATATATGAACGTTATATTGTGTTCTTTATTAAAGCAATGAGTTCATTGAAGTTTGCTGATTATTCGCAAAAAAACAAAGCAGTTTGTACTTTACGAAGTGTGGGTCCGGGGAATACATATATCGACGGTCCCATTGGGCGTCTCAACTCCTTAAGGACAGATGTACATGAACTTTTTTTTACTAAAATAAGTGTATGCAAAAAAATATTAGTTTTAATGCGAGACAAGGGGGGGGGGGGGGCTGGCTAGGCCTTCTTTGTTGCGCAGTGTTGTCGTCGCGAAGTAAAAATCTAACACAAGGCTATACAGAGGTGTATAATAGAGCACTCGCACACTCGTTCCACGTTATTGATACAAAATCTGTCCACGCAAACATCTGCACATTTATAAGTATTCTAGCCATTCAAATGCCTACCATTGAAGCATAAAAAATTTTGATGATTCAGAGGATTGATACAGATGAGGTACCCATGCTGAACAAAAATTCACAGTCCATGCTACGAGCAGCATCTCGGATATTCGAACAAGCCACAGTCGGGGACAAGAATGTAAAGTGAAACAAAACAATACGTGTATTTTTCTGTACAATGATCACAGTTCACAATGAAAGGTGCATCAGGGCGTACAAGACTGCACAGATGCATTTCCGCGTGCGGTCACACTCAAACACGACACATTGCGACAACACAAACGCGTGTATTACACAATAAAGCGCACGGCTCGGAACGCTTGGCACGGAGAACGTACCGTTAAAACAGAGCCAAATACAGCCCATACATTCCACGATAAGTAGCGTCACTCAAAATTATCTTCGGGCACAGTACTCTTAATGATAACAGGAACATGCGTGATTTAACAAAAGAATGTCTCAATGTGTGAATCTTCGAGATGTTAGCATAGTGAAGCTCATGATTTCTCTCAGCCTTTTTGGGACGTTAAGCAAAAACATCATTATTATTGGTCTTCTTAATTGCTCTGTGTTTAGTGTGTGCTCGTGTGATCGAAAACTGTATTATGTGTTCCTTCATAGCAATTAGAGCGCGTAAGTTTGATATGTGGAGGTAACGTCCCAAAACCACCATATGATTATGAGACGCCGTAATGGAGGGCTCCGGAAAGTTCGACCACCTGGGGGTGTTTTAACGTGCACCCAAATCTGAGCCTACAACATTTCCGCCTCCATCAGAAATGCAGCCCTCGCAGCCGGGATTCGATCCCGTGACCTGCAGGTCAGCAGCCGAGTACTTTAGCCACCAGACCCCACCAGACCACCACGGCGAGGCAGAGCGCGTGATTTTTTACTGCAGCTAAGCACTACTACTCGTGCAGAACTCGCTTGGGATTGTCGACAAAGAACAGCCGAGCTGCTACTGTGCGTAGGTTTACGCATCAGATTGTTCACTGGTATCGACCACAGCCCCTACCTGTAGTGTTTTCAAAACCTATAGAAGTCCATGGCTGGAATGACTCTTACCACATAATACACTATATATAACGCAACGCTATTTCTCTTTGATAAGAACTAGCTGAGGCTGTGTGCCCTAATTTATTTCAGGCTTTTTTTAACTACCATATTATTGCAGTTATGTCTTCACGTATACCAAGATAAGCTCACGTCAAGCCCCAGAAGCAGTAGCGACTGGCCTTCTAACTTAAATTTTAGCCATTCCAGCTATAAGTTCACTAAGACCGTGTAGTTCAACGTCCGCCAGACTTTGTCTTTTTAACCTACGTGGCTCTTACAGCTGTATGACGTCTTCACGTAGACCAAATCTAGCCCACTTCAAGTTTGGTGAACAGTGGTGATTGTGCCACTTAAGAACCTGCTGTTCCCGAAATACGAATGATCTGCGTCGTTCTGTTATGTTCAGTGTACTCGATTTCATCGTGCATGCATGTTGCTTTGTTCTGATGGCCAGCACGGGAAGCGCTGATCACTAGATGTCGTACCAGGCGTTCTGGGCATCAAGCCACGTCACTCGGTAATTATCGCCATTCATACACAAGTCCACCCTTTCTTTTGGCGTCAATTCCCATGATCTTAGCCGAGCGCTCCGGAGATCTGGAGGATGGGGGTGAGGACGGAGCGGAGGCTCTTGTCACCGGATGCGGAGCTGAAGTCGATGCTCTTGCACTTCTGGCCCGACCGGTAGGCGGTGCACACTGTTCCGAGTAGCTCGCCGGAGTACCTCTCGACGAGTCCCTGGGCGAACTCGATCACGTCCGAATCGCACTGGCCCTGGACGGCCTTGCTTACGCACTGCTCGAACACGTTGTACTTGCTATATGAGAAAGAGAGAGAGAGAGAAAGAGTGCTCAGAAAGGAGACACGGATCGCCTTCACACTGCAACACTATCAAGCTGTCACCATGGTTATTGAAACTGAAGTTCTAATTTGTCATAAGTGAGAAGTGGTTGCTCAGTACTCGGCGGCTATTTCATTGCTATACGTTCCAAGGCATAAAACAAATGGTTTCCCGCAAAAAAAAATCAAGTACAGAAAAATATATCGCGAGCAGAAAAAAATAAATATAACACGGTAATGAACAGTTCACTTCGCAATTGATTGTACGCGCGCCCACATTTTTTTGTCAAAGTTGCAGTCCCAGTGTACTAAACACATAACTTCACATGTAGTTGCGCATGGCCGTTCCTCACGTTCATGCACAACTTCATGACGAATATGTCAGTTGGAAAGGGATCTGCAATATTGAATATTTTCAAACCACGTGTTCCTTAGTGACGAAAGCTCTTTGTAAAAAGAAGCGTGTATCATAGCCGTACTATATAACTTGACAATCAAATAAACCATCGTATCGAAACTGATTGAACATGAACGGATGTGAGTATTTGAAGTGTGAACTGTCAATACTAATGAGGTTAGCCGGGAGAAACTGGAGCTCCAAGTGTGCCAGCAAATACGACACATTTAGCGTCTTTTTACTTTTCATAGATGCTATTTGCCCTAATTTTATTATCTGTGAAAACTAGCTATGTAAACCACCAAGAGCTTCTAAACAACTTCCAAAAAAAAAGGTGCAGTTTATTAAGACGCTTTGTTTGATTGCAACGCCTTATAGGTGGTCGGTTCATCTTAATTTCTTATCAGAGTACGCTTTCACACATTCTTTGCACTCGCGTGCGAAACGAGAATTGATAAATTTGTTGCCCCTCCCCCTACAGCGTGAATAAATATACAATACTTAGTGAAAGCCTGTTCGTGGGCATAGTGATTCGCGTTATCAAAAATACACCTGCAATTTTGCTTACTGTATAAATTCTGCCAGAATGATGGTAAGGCCAATGGATCTGGTGGGCAACGTAGAGTGATTGATCAGACTCGAATATATATATATATATATATATATATATATATATATATATATATATATATATATATGTATATGTATATATATATATATATATATATATATATATATATAAATGCATTTGATTCGCTGAAGAGGTACCTTTTCATGAAACGTTATCGCACCACAACCTATTCATTGAAGCCTTCACAAACCTCCAGTTCACTAGTAAAAAATCCTCAGCAATAATGAAACAAACAGCGTGAATGCACATGATTTAGCTTCCTGCTGAGCAACACCCAAGTCAGTGTTTAAATGTAGCAGATCTATTAGCTTCAAGCTTCAGCGCAGCTCAGTGTACTTCAGCAATCGCTTTCGCTGACACAGAAGCATCGCTCATATACGCACCAGCATGCCCCGCCAATCCTTTGCTTGTTGGGAAGCTTGGAAGCCAAGTCGAGGTCAGCAATGAGACCACGGAGACACTTGTGGAATCCAGCGCCAACCTTGTTTAGGCACGGAGCGCTCCTGAGATAGTCTGTAATAAACACATAGGGAGAAAAAAAAACGGATCAAATTCCTCGAAATCGAGATCAGCGCAGAGATGTGCGAATCGTACACTCTAAGAAGAGAGTCATCTGGCTCTTTTTTTTAGTTCTGGCTTGCAGCGCATACGAATATATTAAAAAACAGCGTATTGACAAATAGCACTCATTGATATGAAGGAAAGTATAAGCGGCGGTATTAGCTGTAATTGTGCCGTGAATGTGAAGAAGGAAAAGCTGATGAGAAGATACCTTGTGCCTGGCAGCGGCATGCTATGTTCTCATCCACTTTGCTTTCTCCAGATTTACATTGATATCACCACTGGTAAAACCCCCTATATTTTCGTTAAAGTTATTGAGTGTTAGTTCGCAATAATATTGGCGTCTAAAAAAAGAGAAACAAGCCCTTAAGTGTTTCCTTCTTTCCATCACTTTTCAAAGCGAATTATATACGTCAAATACGTGGCACGCAAGGATTTCCCAAGTCAAACACACATTTTTTTTTCTTACAGTGTAAAGCAGCTGAACGAGTCACACGACTGCTATTGAAGCACCTGATTATTTCCTGCACTTTGGGTATCAGAAGTAGTGAGCAAAATAGCTCCTCACTTGTTAATTGCAGAAGTTCTACACGCAAACTTGTTTCAGCAACACGCGAAGAAAAATTATATCTAAGCATAAAGCTACTCTTTCGCAATACTTGCATCTTGCTACGCGGGACACTGCGAATGCTTGTGTCACCTGCTAAATATATAGTTAATAAAATAATGTTCTGGCTTACTATATAGGACTTCTCCTCGAAGGCCTTCACACACCAATTTTCAATTACTCGTGTTTCGAGCCAGTATGCATATCCTTCTCCGTTGAAATGTGCGTGTGATTGTTGTAGTAATCGATGCTTTCCAGTAAATACATGGCATGGACAGCCAAAGATAATCCTGCTCTTTGAAGCGCTGTTAAGGCACGATACAGGATCTCCTCTACATGTGCACCACATTAGTGTTGACTCTCTCTGCCTTCCCCCACCGAAAGAAGTTTAACAAATGTACGCTCATCGAATCACACTTTGGCTCTGCTTTAGGTAACTGGTGTCTGAGTCCTATATTTTGCCTCTTAGCGCACAGGTAATGTGTATAAAAGGAAGATTCGGCGGCCACATGTAACACTACTGTAGTTATGAAATTCAGATGTCTTGAAAACCACATGCATCGTATGAAAGTTTGGCTTTTGAGAAGTTGCTATGAACAATGCCTTCGATTCATTGCAAAAAATAACTTTAAATGGTGCGCTATTAATGATTTTGTTTCTCGATCCGGTCGTTCGTGTGAACGTAATACACAGCTGATGTGAACGCGCGAGAGCAATAGGTAACCATGCATGGGATCACCAGGTGTAATTCTCTGTAGGCTAGAATGAAGTCCCTACGTTAGCTTCACGGCTCTTAGGTATGTCTCACGGGCGTTTATAGTTTTCTTGGTGCCAACTGGACCTTTCAGTTACTCGTTTGATATCTAACATAGTAGACATCAGTTGATCATGGGCTGATTTATTTTAAGGAGCCCGAGCACCTGATTACTCTTCTACATTTAGTATCACCCTTTTTGAAGCCAGTGCCAGTTTTCCAAAACCCTGGTGAAATAAAAGCAAACATGAAAGTTAGGAAAATGTTCTACCAGGTATCATTGTGAATGGTTAACCTTGAGTGTGCCATAAGTTGACTTGGCAGGCATATAATTTGTTTGAATTAGTGTAAATAGCAATTTTAAAAAGTCATTATATAGAGCACATAGCGGCAGCTCAACGTTCAGATCTCAACCGTGCGCTTCATTCTTCGTGGCTTTGGCAGCGTGCGAACCACAGGCACCGATAACGTATATGAGATTAAGGGATACAACCAGCGTGACTGTCACATTCCCTAGATCTCCCATTAGAGTAGCGTTATTTAGGTTTCTTCTAAAAGTGGATCCATTAGGGGTCCCGGCTACCGTATGCAGTCATCTCATGTCGCTTGTAATTACGAACGCAGAACAATGTATGGCCATGCATAGCACGGACGTGTGCACAGACATCATATGCATGGGTCAGAAAAGGCTGTGAGGTGGATGAGCATGGAAAGGAGAAAGAAAAGGAGTAAGGGGGTGGCTAAAGCAAAGCATACACTCTAAAAAAGAGCGAGCAAAAAGGGTGTCTTCTTGTCCCACAACAATAATCGTCATCTATATTGCGTTCCATCCTTGCGCTATCACCCCGTGCCCGGTACATTCCGGTCACGATCGACATGCCCATTATTAGGGTTGCAGTGCATTCTCGATAGGAAAGTGGCCAGCACTGAGTTTTCATGAAAGGAAGCGCACGCAAGCCTGATGCCGCTTATTGTTGTGGGACAAAAAGACACCCTTTTTACTCGATATTTTTTTAGAGTGTAATCATGTGTAGTATTGTAATACAAGAGATTAATAAAGGTAAGTGAGGGCGAGGAAGCACAAAGGAGGGGGGTAGAGGACACCACTCACGGTAAGCCAGTTTGCACCCTTAAAGGAGCTTTGCGTGTCTACAGCTAACGCGTATATGATAAGGGTGTTTTTACAAACCGAAACACCCTTATCGTAGAGTAGTGTAAGTTTTAAGGCCTCGATTTTTTTCGTTGGACACAATACTGATGAACGGGCAATAATACAAGGGAACTTATGGCGGCTGTTATCACAAGTCATTAATGTAAATGGGGAGAAAAAAAAACTGAAATGAGAACGAAAAGCTGACTTGCCACCATCCGGATGCAAACCTGCGACCTTTGATTCATAAGGTTAGGATTCTGCCGGTGAAAAGTCATCTTTTCGCCCACTTTTTTCTACCCATTCGCATTACAGTGACTTCTAAACCCATACTTTCCCTGGTAGTATTTTCCGTTAGTTCTGATTATTAAAATCGCAGGGTCTTGACTTTAGAGACGGCTAGCACCCTTAAGAATGTGAACGGATTTACAGTAATGTCGAAAGTTCGGTGAGTTGGTGACAGTTCATGATTACTTATGAAGCAGCGCACGATGACAGGCACAAAAAGAGCGGTGTCCCTATCCGTTCCTTTTGTGCTTGTCGTTGTGCGCTGTTTCATAAATAATCAGGATTTAGAGCGCTGCATAATGAATTAAGGTTTTCTTTCCCGCCAGGGACGCCGAGTAAGGTGCATGCTTGGAACAAAATGTGCATGTGTCAAACGGAGCCCGTGGACGCTAGCGTTCCTGAAGGGCAGGCGAGTGACTGCAGCTTCCCGCCACTTACAGCGTTTGCGTTGAGTGCAATTGCGCATGTTTCTTCGAAAGATCGTACTACAAAGGCGCGAACTCCGCAATACTTTCGGCAGTTTCACTCACCTTCGCGATAGGTGGAGGATTCGTCGCAGCGGTCTTCAATCTCGCTCTTGATGTCGTCGAGGAAGACATCGCCAATACCCTGGGACACGCTCTCCGTGCACCGCTTGATGTAGTCGCGGGCGCAGGACTCCGCTTTGTTCTGCTTGCTGCTCGCCGAGGGGAGAAAACAGCAACATACGTGTTTATCAGAGAGATCTGTGCCACCAGTGCGCATAACATGACAGCAACAACCCATGTCTGATTCGAAAATTTGTTACAAGCCATAGAGGGCTTTTTACAAATGCACACATCTAGTTCTACTTATCAGACGAAACAATCGCTTAGGCGTGGATTGCCTGAGCGAGAATTTTTAGCACACGATGCCTTTACAAACTCTTTTTTTGTGTATTTTTAGCCTCGAGCTGGCTTTTTTCCTTCACTTCTATCTATTGTGACGGCACCCATGGTTCAAACCTTTCTGTTGCGCCCTTTATTGGGGTGTTGAGTGCGTAAGCTAAAACGGGCTTTGTACTGATTTCATAACAAGCAGATCGGCCGAGGATAGCAATGCTGTATCTAAGGCAAAGTAATATCACTGGCACAAGGACTTTCCATGAGGTCAGTGCAACATTTTAGGCTAGTGTACGTGGGATTCAACTAAGCTTTTTACGCTGTTTTCTGTGTTTAAAATTAGAGACGCTGGACAATCATTGTGCAGCTATATTGCAGAAACAAAAAAAAAGAAATTTGTCAATTCCACCAGCCATTTGGCGATTTGGCGACCATTTGGTGACCCTTTGGCGATTCAGCTTATACTCAGAAAAATCGAGTGCTATACTTGAACGAATACAGAAGACACAGGCGAGACACAGATGGCGCTCGTCTCTGTCGGGCTGTGTCTCCCGTCCTCGTCTAAATCACGTTCAGGCAGGTGACGACTCACCCGCAGAAAGACTCGAGTTCCTGAGGAGTGGTCGGAATCTTCTCCGAGGACCCGAAGATGAACAAGTCTGCCGCGCAGGCGTCCAGCTTCTTGGCGTCGCAGTCGGGAGCGGCAGATGCAAGACTGGCGAGGCCTGTTTGCAGAGAAGAACAGGTCTTTTGAACTCATTGTGTCTGCGAAATCGCTGGTAGTAGATATGGCAGTACATACATTTTTCACTACTGCTCTGGACGTTTTTAAAGTTTCTGTTAACTAGAATACAAAGTGCAGCTAATGGTCATTGTCACCACAATAGCTTGTTTTAAAAACAATTTTCTTGCAGTCAAATGCCGAGCAAAACTTGCGAAAGATGAAACAACAAAGAGGGCACCCCCAGATGGAGAGAAGGCGCCTTCCTCAGTATGCGGTCGCGCGCCGCACAAACTAAGCGTGACGTCTCCTAACCATGTCACTAAGTACAGAGGCTGTCGAAAATTCCCTGGCCACGCCGCAATAGGAATACAATGTATAGTGGCGTGGGAGCTTTTGAAGTCCCCTGTACATTTTACTTTCCCCCCAAAATTGAGAAGACTTCACGTTTCTAATTAGCTATGTGAAAAACTAGAGAGACACCATGAAGACATTGCGAGATGTTTATTTTTCCTCTTTTCTCTCACTTACTCACTGTCTCCTCCTCTTTCTATTTGTGTTCGTAAGAGGGAACATGGACCGTATAGAAGAACTGCCAGGGCAAACCTCTAAGATAGCTTGAAAGATAACTTCGTTGCGTAGCGCTGAAATGAATTTTGCAGTAAATTACTCGAGTGCGCATAGAACGAAACTACAAGGATAAAAAAAGGCAAACAAATATTTCCTAGGAGAAAACGTAACAATCAATAAAAATGGATGTCAACGCGTGGTATGTTCAATGCAAGACCTCATTGATAACGGGACTCCGGAGTTAGCTCCTCCCTTCCGCTCATCTCTTTCCCTTTCTCATGCCCAGCCTATACTTGTTTGCATAACTTATCGCCATCCTGCAAGTTTTGTCATACAATATGGACAATGCGTGTAATTCCTAGCTGCGTGCTACTGGCGTCGACGTATGCAATTACCAGAACTCAAAAAAAAGACGATCTCAACGCGGAATAAGGCTCCACATCAGACGCTGATATCATGATTATCATTATCAGTCAGAATCGGCTCACTTCAGGGCAGAAGCCTCTCCCCGTATTCTGAATCGTCCAAGGGCTTGATGTGGTCTCATTATCCCCGCCGGATTTAAAAACTCGTCTGCCCACCAGACTTCCTTGCTCACCATCGCGGGCTTTCATTTTTTTTGGAATCCATTGGTTCACTCTTAACGGACAGCAGTTATACTGGAATTCACGCCACATTCTTGGCCAATTTATTCTTCATATGTCTCATTTTTGAAAAAAAATGATGTGGTGGGGTCGAACCATTCAGGGTTTTCTTTGTGTCGAATAGCTCGTTTTTGAAGGATTGTCAGTCTACCTAAGTTTGTTTTGCTTGAAGTGCCCCACATGATTAAGCAGTAATATAGCTGAAAATATACCATTGATTAATACAGCTGACGTTTTAGCCAAGTCGAGACCAGTTGCCAAAAAAATCATTTGGTTAGATCCAGAAAAGCTAGAATGTAATTTGTTTAGGTAATGAATCCAGTTGAATAGTATGAATGATACTCGCAGAAATTTATATACAGATATCCAGTCAATAAAACGAGCATCAAAAAAGAGAGATATGCAAGCATCATTAGGCTTTATGCTACTATTGAAAACACTGTAATTAGTTTCAGACACATTCAGCGGAGGTTAGTTGAGAGATAACCAAATCAGCAGTTCATGCAACCAATGGTTCGCAGCTGTTTCCAAGTAAGCTAAATTTTCACCATAAAACAAACTAATATCGTCAGCGCAGAGGACCATTTTAAAGTGAATGCAGTATATTCACAATGCCGTTAATATCAATGTTAAAGAATAGGAGACCATGAATGAATCGCTAGGGCACACCGTACTTCATTTCCTTCCATTTTGAACACACCCTGTTCTGGCTTGCAAGTTGAAATTCATGTTAAATATAACTCATTATTAGATTTAGGGCAGCGCTTCTGATTCTGTACAATGGTAGCTTTTGAAATAAATTGTGATGCTTTATTGATTCAAAAGTTTTTTTGAAACCAAGGGGAACTCTTACAGTGTATAGCATTTTTTAGACATTATACAGTATTTTCTCTTTGACAGTCAGCAGTGCCTCTTCTATGGACTTATTCTTGCGAAAACTGCATCATTCTCAGTTTAAGTTGAACACCTTTCAGAAGACTTCAGGTTCCTGGAGCATAGGTTAGAACCAATAAAGTGCAGCTGTTATATACCTTAACCGCAAGTGAAAGTGGTAAACTACCGTAGTATCATGTGTACTGTCGGTGCCACGCACACACCTTTTATGTCATCATTAGTATGGTAATTGTCACAATAACCATTATATTTGTATCTCTGTATGTTATATAGTCTACCCGAATTTTCTGGGGTGAACCTCTAGGGCAACGTAGTAATCATAAGTCCAGAGTAACTCTTCAATGCATTCATCTTCACTCCCGCCCCTCCGACCTATCATACTATTTAATAACCGTTAGGAACACAACCAGGTCCTTTTTGTTTAGTCTCCTTCAGGCAAGGAAAACTAGCCGCGGACACTCATGTTCCACCCCTGTCTTCCTGTACTTTCGCTATCAACCGCATGTTCCGGCGGATGTCCCAAGCATGGGGTCATCGCCTCCTCAGGACGAAATAAAGATATCCAGTCAGTCACTCAGTTTAACACATCACAAGGAGTCAATTACAGTGCCCAACGTAATTTTTGTTTCGCCAGATTTACCACACCAACGACACTGAGATACCGTATTAAAATAGCATTGGAACCATTGCAAACGTTTTAAACTATTATAAGCCATTGTAACCCGAACATGACAACGGTTAACGCTAGAAGCTTATCTAGTGAGGCAAGTCTGTGCTATTCGAGGAACTAGAGGGTGTTGAATGGGATGTAATAGGGCTCAGTGCGGTTAGGAAGACAGATGAGGTCTATACAGTGCTACAAAAATGACGTGTTCTTTGCTATCGTGTCTTGACTGACAAAAGGGAACTAAGGGTGAGGTTCCTTGTCCACAGAAATGTGGCTGGTAACATAGAGCAATACTAAAAATTATTGGAATAGTGGTGGTTATCGTAAGTAAACTCGATAAGGGATACAAGGTCAAGGTGTTATAGGCCTACGCGCCTACATCCAGCAATGATGACGTATCAGCTTGAAGCTTCTATGAAGACGTGGAATCAGCAATGAGTAAGGAAAAACACAGTATACTATATTGATGGGTGCCATCATTGCCAGGGTAGGGAAGCAGCAGGCTTGAGACCATGCAGGATGGAATTATGGCATATTTACTAGAAATTTCAGAGGCGAGTTATTAGTAGAATACACCGAAGGCAGTAATTTAAGAATCATGAATACCTCCTACCGCAAACTGATGACCATTATGAACCGTAACTGGACATGGAGGAGCCCTCATAACGACAGTAAGAATGAAATAGACTTTATACTGAGTGCACACCAAGACATCGTGTATGTTGTGGAAAATGCTTAGCAAGGTACGATGCAGTGTCCATAGAATGTTAAGGTATCGAATTCGCTCGAAGTAGGAATGACAGAAACTGTTCCGACGAAAGGAAGTTAAGGAGCTAGTACTTAAAGGCAAAGTACAGGAATTCAGAGTCTCACTTCAGAACAGATTGTTGGCTCTTATCGAGGAAACCAGCCTTAGCTTTGACGCAATGAATAATAATCTGACGAGTGTCCTTACGCAGTGAGAAGTTGAAGTTGGAGTTATGGTATTTAGACAGGACACTAGCAAACTCTCCCCGGAAACGAAGAATCGTAATAAGAAACGTCGAAGCATGAAAGCATCAAACACAGCAGACAAAATAGAACTGGCAGAGCTTTCTAAGTTTAACAATAGGCGTAAGGTATCCGATGTAAGAAGGTATAACGTGGAGAGAATCGAACATGCTCGTAAGAACGGAAAAACTGTCAGAGCGGTGAACCGGAAACTTGGAATAGGTGAAAACCAGATGTATGCACTGAGAAACAGTGAGGGCAAAGTAACTACGATTATGAATAGGATAGTAAAGTGGCGAAAGACTTTCACAAAGATCTGTAAAGCAGCCGAAACAACCACGACAATAATGTAAGAACTAGCAGTAACCCGGATGACATCCCACCAGTAATCACAGAAGAAACCAAGAAAGCTTTGAAGGGAATGCAAAGAGACAAAGCTGCTGTTGAGGATCAAATAACATCATACCTACTGAAAGATGGAGGACGACAGATTGTGTTAGAAAAACTTGCCACCGTGTTTACGAAGTGTCTTCTGATGGGGAGGGCCCCAGAATCTTGGAAGAATGCTAATATCATCTTAATCCAGAAGAAAGAGGACGACACGAAATTAAAGAATAACAGGCCGATCAGCTTGCTCCCCATTCTATATAAGCGTTTTACAAAGGTAATTGCTAACACAATGATACAGCATTAAAATTCTATCAACCAAAGTATCAAGGAGTATTTCCAACAGGCTACACATCAATCGGCTACTTTCAATAAAGTGATAGAGAAATGCTCAGAATGCTTTCAACCACAATACATAGCTTTTATGGATTACGAGAAGGCATTTGATTCAGCAGAGATATCAGCAGTTACGCACAAAATGCGGAATCAGGGCGCGGAGGAAGCCAGTTGTTATGGGAAGATGACAGGACATTGTTGTATTTACAATATCTGCAGTCGCAGTAATGCGGGTAAAAGCAACCAAGATGGCGACAGCAGGCTCCACCTAGTCCTTCACTTCTTCGTCCTCTAGGTAAGCGTCGTCTATTTATCGGGCGTCGTCTATTCGCGGCAGAGGGTAGATATCTCTCTTGGTAATTTACTTCAGGCGCCGGTAGTCGACGCAGAACGGCTAGGTGTTGTTTTTCTTTTTTACAAGTAGCATGGGCAACGCCCGAGGGCTCGAAGGTAACTCGATCATATCCTGAGCGAGCAACTTGTCAACTTCCGTTTGGTGGACGCTGTGCTTGGTCGCCGAGAAACGGTAAGGGCGTCGATGAATGAGTCCTTTGTCTGCGGTGCCGATTTGATGGGTCACCAGAGATGTTTGGCCAGGTTTGGGAGAATTGAAGTAAAAAAAACGTCGTGGTATCACGCCAACAAAGGGCGTAGATCCTGGCTATGATAAGTGTCAAGGTCCGAGGCAATCATGTGGTCGAATGCGGAGTGTCGGGCTAGCAGCGTGGCGGCCTGGAGGCGGCTGTGGGGCGTCAATGGCCACGGCAACGGGGTCATTTGAGTCTAAAGGTGATACAGTGCCCAGCGCAATACCTTCAGGCAGCAGTTGTGCGGAGCGTCCAAAGGTAATGACAGGTTTGCAAATGTCTTTCACAGAAGGAGTCACAAGAGAGTCAGGCAGAGCTACACGTCGCGTCAGAACAGCGTCCAAGGAGGGGGTAATCAAGCAGTCACCATCACGTACCGGCGGGTTTCCGTTAAATGAGATGTAGGTCGCGGTACCTGGGCGCAAGTGAACAAACTAGACGACACATAAACGTGGTAGGGACGATAGTGAGGTCAGGTGTAGCAGAAAGTTATTACTGAAAAAAAACCAGAAAAACAGTCGATGAGGGCAGAATCCGTGCTCAGAAAGTTGTGGCTGAGGATTAGGTCATCGGGGCACTCGTCCAGAACCGCAAAGAAAACTGAGGCCTTGTGGTTATCGAAGCTCACACGAGCTGAACACATTCGAAGGATGGTACGTGTTCGGCCATCGGCTACGTGAACAACAGGTGATGCGGTGGGTGTAACGACTTCACGAAGACGGCGAAAAAGATGAGTGCTCATGACTGATAATTGGGCACCTGTGTCGATGAGCGATAAAACAGGCACGCCATATACTTCTACGTCTAAAACGTTTCGTCGAATTGCCAGAGTTAACAGAGGATTTCCGGGTCGATAGGTTAATGCAGCATCACCTCCGGGAGCTGCACTGGTCAGTTTTTTGAGGAGGGACAGCGTGAGAAAGGCCAAGGGGAGTGACGGCACATGAGTGACCGAGAACGTCACTGGGTTGGGGGGACGGCGGGTGGTCGTAACGGGGGGGGTCGATGTTGAGGCTTAAGGGTTTGTTGGATCCTCATGGCCTTGCAGAGGAGAGGATCGAGTGTCGTCTGTACGGCATGGTGCATGAGGAGACGATGCTTGACGATAGCGATAATAGCGAGAAATGTAGCTGATGTCATTGCAGTTTAAGCATATCGGTCTGTCGTCACGTGTGCGCCACTGGTTCGGATAACGCTACCTGGAATCAGTCAGTTCTAGCCGGTAGCATTAAACAGGGCTCACCAAGGGATGACGTAGGGCACATACGGGCTGTATACGTGCATTAGCCAGTTATTCGCGCTTTATGAATGAATGACATTGTTGGGCGGGCCTCCTGGTGAGCACGAGCATGGGGAGCAGATGGAGTTGCTGCCTCGATCTCTCGCCACACAAGACGCAGGAAGTTCTCGGTACTAGGTGGCGGCTGGATCTGGACGTGGTCGCACGACGACGTGGCCTAGTGTTAGGGAAACACGGGCAAATTGCTGCGTGACTCACTCATCGGCTCTTTTATTCTTCGAACCGTCGGCACTCCCTGATGATGTCGTCAATAGTGCAGCAGTCTTTAAATACAAGCAAGTGAAAGGTGTTGTCAGCGATGCATTCAAGAATGTGACTGACTTTGTCGGCTTCTGGCATTTGGCTATCATTTTGCCGGCACAAGATAAAACGTCTGGTATATACACCATGTGCGGATCCGTTGAGGTTTGGTCATGGCACGAGAGTTATTTCTGGGCGGCTCGTTGGCGTTCGATGGGCTTTCCGAAAAGGACTTTCATTTTTCTGTTTACATACATCCTGGCTCACCAGCTACTCTTCGTACGTGTCAAACCACACATGGCCATACCCCTGCAGTAGTAGCTGACATTTGCGAGCATTGAAGTCGGATTCCAGCGATCGGTATTGCTGGCGCGCTCATAGACGACCAGCCACTTTTCCACGTGCACGATATCAATCTCGCAGAAGGGGCCAGGGTCTCGGATGTGCGTCACAACAACATGGCTGGGTGCATTCGGCATAGTGGAGGCTGGACTAACGGGATTGCCAGTTGACATGATGGACTGTCCAAGATGACGCCCACTTCGAAGTTCCGTGATGTGCTCCGGATGTACTTAGCACCTCCATCAAAGATGTCACGGGGAGATGACAGAAAACGGGTGTATTTACAATGTTCACTGTCGGAGTATTGCGGGTAAAAACAACCAAGATGGCGAGAGCAGGCGCCACCGAGTCCTTCACTTCTTCGTCCTCTAGGTAAGCGGCACATAACACCGTATAAGCATACTGAAAAAATTTACAGAGAATTGATTGGTATATGGGGGGGGGGCTTGAGGTCCGGAAACCACCATAGGGTTATTAGAGACGCCATAGTCGCGGGCTCTGGAAATTTCGACCACCGTAAATTTCTTGAACAGGCACCCAAATTTAAGCACACCGGCCGACAGCATTTTTGCCTCCATTGAAGATGCAGCCGCCACAGCCAAAATTCGATTCCGCGACCTGTGGGTCAGTGGCCGAGTACCTTAGCCACTAGACCACCGCGGCAGGAAATCTCCTGAGGATCAACTGCCAACCTAGTGCTCCATAAAAAAGGCAAGAAAATACCGATAAAGACTGCTGAAAGGCAAGGGGATGCGGTCTCCCCAATGCTATCTACCGCGTGCTTACAGGAGGTTTCCAGAGGGCTAAAATGGGAAGAGCTAAGGATAAGAGTTAACAGAGAGTACCTTAATTACCTGCGCTTCGCCGATGACAATGCATTGCTGGGTAACACAAAGGACAAATGGCAATTTGTGATTCATGAATTAGACAAAGAAAACAGAAAAGTAGGTCTCAAAATAATATGCACACAACTAAAGCGTTACAGTCTCAGCAGGAAACAGCACTTTGCAGGAGATGGAGAGATGCTCGAAGTTGTAAAAGAGTATGTCTACTTAGGACAGGTAGTAACCACGGAGCCCTACCATGATATGGAAATAACTAAAAGAATAAGAATGGGTTGGATCACATTTGGCAACCGTTCTCAAATCATTACTGCCACATCGCCACTATCCTTCAAGAGGGAGATATTTACCAGCTGCATCTCGCCAGTACTTCATTACGGAGCAGAATCATGGAGGCCTACAAAGAGAGTTCAGCTGAAATTAAGGATGATTCAGCGAGCGATGGAAAGGAAATTGATAGGTGTAACCTTACGAGACAAGAAGAGAGCATAGTGGGTCAGGGAACAAACCGGGATAAAGGATATCATTGTTGAAATCAAGAAAAAACAACGGAAATCGGCCGGGCACGTAGCGCGTAGGAAGGATAACCGCTGGTCATTAAGCGTAACTGACGAGAAGGCCAGCGGGTGAGGGGGAGACGGAAGGCTAGATGTGCAGATGAGATTAGGAAGTTAGCGAGTATAAAGTGGCAGCAGCAAGCAGAGGACCGAGTTGACTGGTGGAACATGTGAGAGGCCTTTGTCCTGCAGTGGGCGTAGTCCGGCTGATGACGATAAAGATAAACTATTAATTGGACTATAAAAGCTGATCTTATGACAATTCGTGTAAAGCGGAATCATCGAGGCAGTTAGTCTGAACAAAGAAAAAAAAAGCTCGACGGTGTTACCGTAGCACACACCTGTAAAACTTTCAGCAGTGGAGTTAAGCGAGGCTCGTACGAGGCGCAATGCAATTCATTTTGTGGGGTTTGGGATAATAAAGTGTGCTGGAGTGAAATAAAGTTCTCTTTACGCACCTACAAGCATGAGACAATAGCCAATCCGAGACATGACTGCACTGAAGAGGTATGGAGTTGCGTTCCTTTTCGAGCACCACGTAATAAGTGAAAGCACCTGTGAGGATCTGGGGTACTTCAAAGGTCCTCATCGGCCCGCGTTCTTTTTATAGGAATTCACAGTTCAGTGGCGAGGGCAACTTTGTCGCGGCTGTCTCCAAAGGGCGGAGAGGTGGTGAAGGTGTTACGAGAGGAAGGAGAAAGTCCGGTGAGAGGGTGAGAGAGCGTTGAAGGTGAAAGCCATTGCCACTGAAACCTGACTCCTTGTGAGCGGCAAATGCCCTTGCCTGGAAGCGTCGCAACATCTTACGCGGCGTTGGCACACAGAATCGGTCGGCAAGGTCTCCTCGGGTGTGCTGTACGAAGTACGCCAAATTGCAATCTCCCAGCGCACATCGGCTTGATGTCACCGAATCGCGGCGTGCTTCTGAGTCGTTCGTATTGTGTCAATTAGGCGTACTCAACGCCGTGCCTGCGGACATGACCTCCTGTGCGTCCTTCTTGTCTCTGTGCCGTCGTTTTGTTCTCGCGCTATAACTATCGTCATGCCATACCAACTAGCCCAAGCTGCCACACTTGTAAGTCCCACCAACGTTACGCTTATTATTAGGTCCCCCGTTCTGCTGGTTGTTCAGGCTAGCCGCTGCGTTGTATAGTGGTTATGATACTCGGCTGCTGGCATGACGGTTGGGTGTTCAATCCCGGGCGCGGTGATCACATTTCTACGAAGGCTAAATACCAGAGGTTCCTGCACTTGAATTATTTCCGTGCACATAAATGTAAGTGGTATAAATTTGCACATCCCTACTCTACAGCATGCCTCTTGACAACAGCATATTTCCTGCACCGAAACCCACATTATAGTGATATTATTATTAAAGACATAATAATATTCGTAATAATATTAGTAGAGTAGTAGTAGTAGTAGTAGTAGTAGTAGTAGTATTAGTAGCAGTAGTAGTAATATTAATATAGCACACTGTGGCTTAGTGGCTATATTGTTGCTATGCTGAGCCCGAAGGCGCTGCTTTGATTCCTGGCAAGTGCGGCAGTATCTCAATGGAGATGCATGGCAAGAAAAAAAAATGTCTACCTTTAGTGCCGAGCTAAAAAACACAAGGAATCGAAACTAATCTGACAGCTGTTACTATTGTGCAACTCGTAATCATATATCGGGGCTGGTCCATATAAAACCACAAAAAAAGTTGAACACTGTGTGAATTTCTGGGCCCATACACACATGATCAAAAAGTGCCAAGTTCCGGCACGTAACGACGCCAACACAAAAGAAGAAACATAAAAGAAAAAGGCAGACCGGACCAGTCTTTCTCTTTCTACACTGGTATTCTTTTCCTAGCTTGCAATTTTGGGTCTATTTTGTTCTGGTGCTCTCAGCAAATAGACCTTAGACCTAAAATTCCACACACGCTCTGACGTTCATTTAATAAGTGAGCGTATTTGTTATCAGTAAGTGTAGTTGTTACTTGAAACGTGTTAATGACGAGCGTTACCACCAAAGCTCCAAAACTGTACTAGTACATTCTTTCATAAGACTTTGGTGTCTTCTTGCATCTAATGACAAGTGCTACATATACTAAAGTCCAACAAAAAGTTCAAGCTATACTAAATCTGGTTTTCTTTTTGTTTATTTTAACTTATTGCTTCTGTGACGAGCATTGCCATGAATGTAGTGCAGTGGGACACAAATCATAGAAAATACAACCTAATGGCAAACAAAATATGCGCAAAGGTTACAAATCATCAAAAGGTATGTATGGAACCATTGATATATTATATCCTATAAATCTAAGCGGTGCCATTTTCGTCAGTCCACGAGGTGAAGAAATTTTTCCAAACAACATACAAAAATGAAGCACGCTCTAACGATGAAAAATGATTGTGCTGAGAAAGGAAGAAAGGGGCCGGCGCCGCGATGCCATATTTCTTGGTGGATGTGAGCCAGGAGTTCAGTCAACAACAATATTTAACCATTCGGGCACGCTATAAGCTCAACCTAGAACAAATAGGAGAAAATGGGTGAAATGCCGCCCAGTATATAGTGTTCCGAAGTTGGCGTTACCCTCACCGCCCCAAAGAGCTTTTGGGAGAAAGCTTTAGCCATTGGTTCGACATCGATTGCCAGCTAAAACAGGTAGTGAAGGTTGTGTACGCTAACCGAACTCAGGTTATCCTGCATTGACAGTGCCTCTGCCTGATACATTCTCTCAATAAAGTTGTTTATTGTTCAACAGCACTAATACAATGAATACAAAGAAGGACAGAGAACAAGTGAAAGACGTACAGTGTAAGTGTGCAGACATGGTGCTCTTCTGCACTATCTTTATTCATTTCATTTCTTCCTTCTAATAAAAGGAAAGAAAATAAAAATTCTCAGACGTAAAGAAGAAAAGGAGTGCATTGCTTCAAACGCCAGCCCAGGAACGAAAATTGGGGATCCTTTATTATATCTCTTTTGAGCATCGTCTGCGGGTCAGGAGGGCTTTCTGGAACAACAGCTTCAATGGTCAGTGAATGCACACTTTGCTTAAATATGAAACGCGCATCTCCAAATGGGGCAGCAACTGCGTCGTTATGCTTGATAATCCATCTCTCTATCAGAGTTTGTAAAATTTTATCACTTGGAACTTCAACCCTCCCTCAACTATAGCTTCAATCTTACACCTTCTATAGTGTAAGTCCTTTTATTCTTTGCCATCCTCCCTGAGGACGTTTGTCCGCATCAGCATTGACTTAAACGCTCTGTTACGAACGTCACCATACTTAGGCGTTTTGGTACACTAAAGCTGTTCGGCTTTATGACACGAATGAGCAGTGATCAGCTTGGCCGAATTCTCCTAATCCACTGTGGCCAAACTACAGTCAGCCCCTCTCCTCCCCTAAACGAAAAAAAAAGATCATGTAAGAAACGCCCTAGTAAGGCACCTTTGTAAAGAATGAATTACCAATCGCTTAGACGGATGCCAAGCGTTGAACGAACAAAAAACTATTCGTTCCGCCTCGTATCACACATCGCGTAAGGTGACGATTCCGTTACCTTTAGCAATGCAGATCAGTGATTATTCTTTAAGAAGATGGAAGTATAGCGTGTTATCTACATACGTGGTTCAGTTAAACATCGTTCAGGAGACGTTCCCCAATAATGTTGTATTCGCGCGATTCTAAGCAGCAACTTCTTTTGGTATGTAGCCTTGAAATGTGTGTGCGAGTCAGAATCAGGCTTGAACGTGAAGTCAGTGTCAAGTTTTTTTGTTTTTTTTATGTTTTTCATTTTTCGTATAGTGCAAGATTTCCCGCGCGTTAAAATCTGAGCCGGGGGGGGGGGGGGGGTTGGGAGGTAGAGTGATGAAAGTATGGTACTTTCCAATGGGCAACTGTACAAAATGTACTGGCCTACAACCAACTAGTGTGACGAAAGCATAGCTAACTGTTTCTATGGAATCACCGATGTAGAGATACGGTGTTCACGAAGCGATGTAATCTCTTTCTTGACTTCGCCTGAGTGACCTTGCACAGGAACTTGCTGAGCTCAGCGTGACCGTCTGTGCAGGCATTTGCCTCCCGACTATGACTCAACTGAAGCGATGCCAATATGCTCGCCCGCACTTACCTGAGTCTTGGTTTCACACCAAGAGACGAGCACGTTACCTGCCTTGCAGAGTGCCACAATTCTGACTGCTGCTAAATGTACAAGACACTGCAATGGCTGTTTTGAGAGAACCCCCCAGTCAGTGTCAGAAAGGACGTCGCTGGGTCTTGTGTTGGCAGGCAATAGATGGGGATCACTGTTTTTATCGTTCAGCAATGATCTTATTGATGTCTGTGGTTTATGCATCGAAACCATGCATGATGATGAGAGACGCCGTAGTGAAGGACTCTTGAAATTTTGAACATCTGGTGTTCTGACATCGCAAAGTACACCTCCACGGAAATGCGAACGCCTCCACGGAAATGTGAACGCCGCAGCCGGTTTCGAAATGGCGACTTTCGGGTAAAGAACCGTTTGATAATATATTGGTTTACTGGCACTGTGAATGTGCGTATCAGCGAACGATATGCTTTACAACTGCTGTTGTTGAGCATTTGAAGAGTAGCGCGCGAGATTCGAGACATTCAATCAATCAATCAATCAGTTTATTATCGTGTCATAAAAGGATGTTACAGGGAGTAAAATATACAGACGAGGGTCCCAAAGTACAAGACTCCAACGGGACCCTCGGTGATCATTACAAATAATAAAAGCACAAGCAGCTGTCAGAATTGTGGAAACAAAAATATATAAAGCAGAATGAAAACAAAAAGGCATGTAATCAAAAAACAAATATCACAACCCAAAGAAGATCAACTATTTAACAGGTACTCTTTTCATGAGTTTTAAATGAAAATAAAGGAACTTCGCATTTTAGCGAAGTGGGCAAATCATTCCATATGGTGATGGTACAGAAGAGAGAAGATGATTTACCATAGTTAGTACGAACCTTAGGAAGTAAAAAGTTATTATTAGCCGCAAACCTGGTTGTGTTAGTAATAACTAACATCTTAGAATCAATGAAATTAGCAGAAAGTTGATTTCTCATTTGTTTATGCAGAAACATAATTAGATTAAACGTGAATAGATAGCTAACAGTTAAGATTTTATTAACTTAACAGACATTAGAGAAAACGCTGTGTTACTTAGTTTTTGTCAACTATCAGTTGACAAATGCTTACGAGGCAGTAGAAACGCTGCCCCTAGAACTTCTGAGAACTTTTTTCACCTGTATGGTACCTTTTACGACCATCTATTTAATAATTATAATTTCGGTGCATAATGTATACTAAAGCTGCAGCTCTGTGAAGCAGCGTAAAATATGACACAGCGTAGTGACAATTCTGCAATGCACAAGCGTCGTGCATCAAAGGCATCGTATCAAGGTTATGTATAAAAAAGCTACAATCTTAAGCTTTTTATTTCCACCCTTTCCATATTCCTCACGGAACAAGGAAAATTCCTTTATTGAAATGACTGATCGATTCACTGATTGATTGGTTGAGTGGCTGGTGTAATGATTGATTTATTACTGACTGACTTATGGCGGACATCATTTGACTGACTGATTGATTGATTATTGCAATAATTGATTGATCGATCAATCGATCGATTGATTGATTGGTTGATTGATCGATTTATTGGTTGATTGATTGATTGATTGATTGATTGATTGATTGATTGATTGATTGATTGATTGATTGATTGATTGATTGATTGATCACGTTTTGCTGTCATCATTAGCAGTTTCTGACCTCGTGATTTTTTTTCTCCTCTTCACAGTCGCAAGATAATGCATGAAAGCTCAGGCTGATCTCTCTGCGTTCATTTTAAGTAATGACCTTTGCCAGGCAGCGTGGGCTCAGGATCGAATAAATTTTCCTTAAAACTTAATTATTCACTTATTTGCCAACTTGTCTGAATTTTTGTCGCACGACCTGAGCAACAATATGCTAAGGATCCTAGTCGAATATAAAAATGAATAACTTTGGGTATGGGTGTTGCATGTTATGGTACTATATACCGTTGTCATTCCAAACAACGTATTTTACTGGGTAGTTTTTTTCCTGATTGCCTACCGGAGAGCTCCTGTAATTAACTATCACCGAACGTGGCGGTCCTCTGCCGACCTGCGATAGCCACATGGTTGAATCGTATTATGTAGCACTAAACCAGAAACAAGCCGTACAATAAACGCAGCTCATCTGTTCGTTCATTCGCTATTTCACTTTTCAAGGCAAGCATCACGGCGGACGCATTTGGGCCTCCTTTTTCAGAATAAAATAAGATATATTGGTTACACCATTGATATGTGAGGTTTAACGTCTTAAAACTACCATATGATTATGAGAGGCGCCGTTGTGGAGGGTACCGGAAATTTCGACCACCTGCGGTTTTTTAACGTGCACCCGAATCTGAGCACATGGGCCTACAGCATTTTCACCTTCATTGAAAATGCAGCCGCCACAGTGGAAATTTGATCTCGCAACCGGTGGATCAGCAGTCGAGTACCTTAGCCACTATACCACCACGGTAGGGGTGGCTTACCGCATAAAAACATAACCATTATTAAATGGGTAAGCAGAAATGTTGGGAATTCAACAGAAATAAACTACACGTTGAGGAATAAGAGCACACATGAAAGCAAGAATGAGGCCATCGAAAACAATACACAACGATAATATCATAAAGACAGATAAAACTCAGAGATTAAGATAGTATAACCTTTTAACTTTTTTTAAATTCATGCGATGTGATTCATTTAAATTCAATTAATGTCATTGTCATTGTAAAATAACTACCGCTTTCTGTACAGGTTTCTGAGTACTTTCAAAAAATATCTGCGTCATCTAACCCCATAAAAATCTCCGACAAGATCTCGGATATAAACTTGGCTTGACCTGGCGTTTAAGGGGCATCTATCGTATGATCTCTAAAGTAGTTGCGGCCCGTTACCATGCTGCGTATACAGGTATAACTCTCAAGAACAACATGGCGCCAGTAACAGCGTGTTTTTTTTTATCTAAGTTCAGGGCGCATTAAGCTACCGTATCCCGTCAGGGACTCCGTCTCCAAGGATGGCGATCGAAAACATGTCGTCATCGTCTCTGAGGGGGGCGCGAATTTCGCACGGTTCCCAAGGTCTATGTGCACCCTTCTACGTTTCACGCAGGCCAACGTCGTTTCTCTGCGCGATCCACTCGTCCCAGCCGGCTGATCACAGGCGGAAGGTGATCTGCGGGTGATGTTTATTTATGAAGACGAGGAGCTCGTGGCGGCCGTAATCATGAAAGGCTTCGCACGCGCATGCGTCTCAATGGCTGCTCTTTTGATATTATGATTCTGATGTGGACGTCTAGCAGAGAGAGACACATTGGAAATGTTGATTCACAAGCGGTGATTAGATGTTGTATTAAACACCACAACTCAGTCGTCGTAAGCGTCGTAATGGATGTTGTCAAGGTGCCGCTTCCGGGGTCACAGCGAGAAAGCATTATTTATGAAGGAGACCCCACTCCCTTCTCGCAGCTAGCACGTGCCATACCACTGGCGACTGAATGACGTCACTGTTCTTTCATAGCCGCCACCTGGCGGCTACTCGGCTGCTGACCCGCCGGTTGCGAGATCGAATTTCGACTGCGGCGGCTGCATTTTCAATGGAGGCGAAAATGCTGTAGTCGCATGTGCTCAGATTCGGGTACACGTTAAAAAACCCCCGGTGATTGAAATTCCCGAAGCCCTCCACTACGGCATCTCTCATAATCATATGGTGGTTTTGGGACGTTAAACACCACATATTCATGGTGTAACCCATATTTCTTATTTCATTCTGAAAAAGGAGGTTTCATTGCAGTCCTTGACTTCGAGACCTTGTTATGTATATTATCAACGTGCACCATTTATACTAATTCCAATAAAACTTTCTTCGGCTCTTATTCTCACGAAAGTAAAGCCGTCAACTTCATCAAATACAACACATGAAAATAACACTTCAAATATGCAGAGCATTTTCGATGAAGGCGAAAATGCTTGAGGCTTGTGCGCCTACATTTAGTTGCACTTTGAAGAACGCCAACTGGTCGAACATTCTGGAGTCCTCCACTACGAAGTCTCTTATAATCATATGGTGATTTTGGAACGTTACACTGAACCTGTTATTATTATTCACATTTAAATGAGAAGTGTACATAAAGCAACAATCATGTAGTTCTTTCGAACGCGACATATCGCGTGGTTAAAATGTAAGATGCAAGAAAGTTTAACATAATTGATTGATACATATCGTGTGCAATAAAATTGTTCGGTCATTTTAAAAACGAAAATGGTCTGCTGAAAAAGTGTGCACCCCTTTGTGTCCTTAGCAAGCTTGCAGGAATAAGGCTAGCGTGTAATTAGTCCCACAATAAATGTTGTCAGGGGGTCGTCACATTGAAGAAAGCAAACTAACGGCAATGTCTGGCCAGCTACAGGAGGATTCTGCCACTCGCATCCCCAGCCATAATTTACCCACTACCACTATTCCCCGAAGACAACTGCGGAAAACTGCTGCGCCAAAGAGAATATTTCCGACGCACCACACGAGCACTCATACCACCGTGTGGCTCCGACCTCCCTAGTGGGCTTACCCGCTCAGAGGAGGTAGCGCTTCGAAGACTTCAAGTGGGGGTTGCCCTTACGCCGGCAGTTACTGCCCAGTGGCCGCAACAATACCGCGCAGCGTATGGAACCACCTGCCCCTTTTGTGATGCTCTCATAACTGCATTGGACGTGACACAATTTGTGTGGTCATTCTCTGGCCTAGAGAAAGCGCGCCTTCGTCATCTTCGAACAACGGGTCACCGTCCCGGTCGCCATCCGGACTTAGAAGAGTGGATAAGAGGTCTGTTCCATTGATCTCTGTTAAACATTATGCATGATTGCAACTTGTTTATCTATCTGTGATGAAACCATGTTTATCTATGCTTGTTATGCCAAAGAGCAATCTTTCGAATAAAAAAGAAAGAAGGCAAACGTCGGTGGGTTTAGAATGTAACTTTTCATGAAGGTGAACTTTTGCCAGACAAGCAAAAAATCAAACTACAAGCAATTCACACTGTACACTGGTAGCGGCGAACAGAGCGTCAGCCGTCAGTAAAGTTTTAACTTCAGTGAAGCACGTCGGGATTGATAGATGCGGCACAGAACATGTGGAAATTATCGGTGGTACTCTCCTCACGTCTCGAATAAACTTCAGTACTTACTTCTTCGGCGTAAACTTAGCATAATAATCTTGACCAATCGTGAGGCTTCTCAAGAATTGCAGAGTAGTCTACGCCGGGAGTTGCCAGCAGAGACTAGGGGTGTAACCAGAGCACATCGAAATACTGCCCTGAACACTATACTATACTCAACTTTTTTTTTAGAGAACGCCGCGTAAACGACACAAAAGCGTTGGTAACAGTGAGTGTGACGTCACACAGCACGTCACACAACATGTTACATCGTTCTATTTGTGCGAGTGCAGCCTTTTCTTTGTGTAATTCAGTGTTCCAGGTCGGTTCGTTCGTTCAAGCGGCATAATGCGAACGTCATGTTGTGATCTTTTGTGTGTTAGGGTCCCACCTGACCCGTCACAGTGCTCCAGTGCTTCCGCTGCTCGAGTGCTGACGCGAAGGTTGCGGGTTGGAATCCCGCTCGCATTTAGATGGAGGCGAAACTGTGAAGGCACACGTGCTTATAATAGGTGCACGTCAAAGAATCATAGATGGCCAAATCCTCCTAGCCCTCGCCTACAGCGTCCCTCGTAATCATAACATTGTTTCAGAACGTGGAACCCCAAAGATTATTCTTCTTATGGATACACCCGGCCTGACTCGCTTGCAAGTTTGCCGGCGACAGGAGTTCGTGGGTGAAGTGGCTATTGCCATTCGTAGCGCATACGGGTCTGCATCGAAACACCCGAGGCTGTGTTCATTGCGTTGTAGAGACGAGTGGTACCAGTGGAACGTGCCACTTTTCGTGGATTTTACCGAAGCACAAGTTGGAAGGTCCTGAGCATTGAAATGGGAAGCCTGATGCGTCGCCCACGATCCTCGACCCTCCTAAGCGTCAACTTCCTGAACGTTCCGGTTTGGCAAAAAGAAAAACGACAGAAGGTGAGCGCTGATCACTTAATAAAATGTGCAGTCGTGGTGGCCACAACAGGATTTCACAAGTGCGACGGAGCATTTACATGGAACATTAAACATAGGCGTTTGCGTTAATGCGTAAGCTCATGGAACCATACACTAGCATTGAGAAGCTCTGTGGCACACAAGTATCAGTGCATGGTTAAGCTCTTGTAATCTACCATAGCAGTATACCGTAGCCAGGGGAGGGGGGGAGGGGCATACCAGGCCCGTGCTTCCGCCCTTCCCCGTCCCGTAATTTTTAACGACAGGCAGATCACTAAAGGACACTAAACAGTATCTACCTGCCCCTCCCCCCTTCAGATCAAGAAGAGCTCTTCCCTCTCCCACACCCTTCGAAAAATGGTTTCTGTCTACGCCTCCGTACCTCAGACTGAACGACTGTCGTCATCGCCACAAATCCTCTCATCCTCACTACAAGCATTCGCGTGCTCCGAGTATCTCGTTTCAACTGGGCATTGCGCAGTAATGAATAATGGGATAATATAAAGAGGAAACTGTATTACGAGATCACACAACCGTCAAAAGTTGTTGCGCGTAGTCAGTTTGCGAGCAGGGTTAAGCGCGAAAGCATCGTCCTGCCGGGGATCAATTTTTCGTCATTGCGAAGGAGCTGGCGTAGCAGAAGTAACCGAGTGAAAACCTCTGCCATGCCGTATAGTGCGCACTCGTATCCGGCACTTAGACTTCTTCATAAAAAGTATAAACATGCAAGGAATTCCCCAGTATGTAGTAGTCCTTATGCATGTCCTGCCTTGCATTGGCTGTTTTTCCGCCACTGATTTTGCACTGAAAACAAAGCAAAACAAGAACGCGTATTTCTTTTTTTTACATTTTTTGTGACGCACGAAACAGCTTTTCAACCCTATTCTGCCCATGAAAAACAGAGTTCTTATCAAAACGGCTCTTTTAGTTTTTTGGTGCAAACAAGTAAGCAACCCTTGTCGCACAGGGGAGCAGCTTTGTAGCCGCTGAATTCTCTAGGCAACACTAGTCATTTATTCCAGCCATCTTGCTATTCATATTCATCATCTTTCAATTATATTGGCCGTATTGATTATGAGCTTCATTACTACATTGTTTGAACCGTGTGATGGCCGTGATTGCGTAACAAAAGCATGGCGTGGTCTGGCTGCTTGAATTCTCCGGTCTGTCTTGAGGGGTTTTCCACATCTAGCACCTTTTACAAGTGTCGCCGAAGCAACGCAACGTACTGCATGGTTGGTCCCCTGTTACAGAAAACACACGCACTTGTGGTGCCCGCTCAGCGCAGCGCCATGCTCAGCAAAACGGTAAGCACCAAGCACATACGCAAAACGACGCAGAGGCGGCACATGCCGCGCATCATCTCATAGTGAAGCACCCCTTCGCCTGAGCGTGGCCGGGCTCTCGCTGCCTGCCGCGATATTGCACGTCAACACCGCCGTGAAAGAATTGCGGGAATTTCTATTTATGAATAAATGGTTTCAAGATTGCAAGCATTTTGCCCAAAAGAAACTTCCGGTCACCTCATTTACCAGCTCCTATCTTCGAAACTGAAAGCACGTTCTCAAGTTTCTTCAAAAGGCAAGGAAAGTCTCTCTTTATTTTTAAGATAAAAGCAACGTGCGTGAAGTGTCAAGGAATCTCCTATTATTTATATATAGCTCAAAAGACCATTTATTTGAATATATCTTGCCGAATAAATAAAGAAAATCGTAGAAAGTGAGTGGGCTATTTTCAAAAGCTCTTCTTGCCCACCAATGCTATTAAAGCGCATCGGTTGACAAACCCAGATGTCATCGAAGGCCTCTGACATACGAGGGACGCCCAAGCCACGCCATAGGCGTCTTAGCGTCTCACGTCGTTGTTAGCGTCTCACGGCGTCTCTGGGCTGGCGGACGCCCGTCATGGCAAGCCAGCCCCCGAAGGAGGCGCTAGCCTTCGACGTAGTCGTCCCCGAGGGGACTAGTCCCGAAGACATCGTTGACGCGACGTCTTCAATAGTAGGAATCGAAGAAGTGTACTGCGTTCAGCACTTTGGAGGCCGGAACTACCAAGTTACCGTCAACAGTGAGGCCGCACTGGCCCAAATCGTAGACGCGTCGCACCTTATCATCCGAGGAGAGCGCGTCGCCATCGTACCCCTGGGACCCCAAGTGACCCAAGTGACCGTCCTGTTCCTGCCGTGCTGCGTACCCAGCGAAGTCCTCGCACAAGCACTCTCTCCCTACGGGAAGGTGCTGCACATCACCAGAGGACTCATGGGATCGCGCCCAACCGTGACCACTGGGACGCGATACGTCCGCATGGAAATGAAGGCTTCGTCACCGGTGCCCAACTACCTCAAGGTCGCGGGCCATCGAGTGACCTGTGACTATAAGGGCATCCAGCGAGTGTGTCGTCGATGTGGAGACAGTGGGCACTTCCGCATGAACTGCACAGCTCCGTTTTGTGGAAGGTGCGGCGTTTATGGCCACGACGGGAAAGGCTGCTCGCTGCCGTGTCGCCGTTGTGGGGACCCGCATGCCACCGTGGCCTGCACCATCAGGCCATCGTATTCCGAGGCGGCATCCAAGGATTTCTCTCCACTTCAACCAGGAACGCCATCTAAGAACAAGTGCGACGATTCGTCGGCGCGAGCCGTGGTGGCCGACCACGACCAGGGTGTGCCAATCGCGGCGCTGCACCAGACGCCCACTGCGTTCCCAACGATTCCGGGCCTGGTAATCCCTCCAGGTACTGAAAACTTAAGTTCCCCGCGTCCCGTGGCCATTTCTGAGGAATCGCAGGCCAAGCCCTCGTCAGACGAAGCGCCTCGTGAGGACGGCGTCTCGGATGGGAATATTGCATCTGAGGCTCCTCGCGTTGCTGCTCTGTCGACAACAAGTTCAGGTGTCATCGAGGAGTCTACATCTCAAGACGACGACGCCTGCATCTACGAGGACTCCAACAGCACCGCGAGTGAGGCGCCCCTACAAATTGACGAAGACACCAGCCCCAGTGACATAAGCCAGGACAGTGGAGACGTCTTTGTACCATCCTCGCTCAAACACCCGGACACCAAAAGCCCCCGGATCACTACTCGTGACTTAGAAGCCCCCACCAGAGACAGAAGTCCCCTGCGGACTTCGACGCGATCCCGGAAGCCCCGAGCCTCCGGTGGATCGCCTGGCCGGAAAAAATGACTCAGCCACTTGCGGGGCATTGGCTCCCGCACCTGATAAAGGTACCCCTGCATTTGCGTGATCCGATAGTATGTTTTCATTTTCCCCATGGCTCTTACTCTAAAAGTTATTACTTTTAACGTTCAAGGTTTCCGAAATCCACAAAAACAGGCTGAGGTATTGGCTTTTGCACGTTCAGTGCACTGTGATTTGCTGTTCGTGCAAGAAACAAATTTTTTCAAGCTTTCTGATGTACTCGCTTTCAAGCGCGCGTTCAATTTTGATTGTTTCTTTTCGTACGCCAGCACGCATTCGACTGGCGTCGGAGTCGTTATTTTTAACCGAGGTCTTTTACGTGACCATCATGTTTCCTTCGATGCCTTCGGACGCGTGCTGGCGTTCGACTGCACCTTTTTTTCGTTAAGAATAAGATTTGTTGCCGTGTATGCCCCAGCGGCACGCGAGAACTCAAACGCGTGCTTCCAATCTCTTGATGCGTTCCTTTTAAATTCCCGACATGTGGTACTTTTAGGGGATTTCAATTGTGTCTTAGACTCACACGCAGATGTTCGAGGTCCGGGTCGCGGCCGGTCAAACTGGAATGCCAGAGAACTGGAACGTCTAGTGCAGCAATTGGCATTGAGCGACATTCATCAAATTGTGCATGGCAGTAATTATGCCTATACTTGGCGTCGAGCAGCGTCGAGCAGCCGAATTGATCGCGTGTATGCATCCCCCAGTCTCATTACCTACGTTCACGACACCGCGGTAATGTCATTGCCACCGACACCGGTGTACATTAGCGACCATCGGCCAGTTATGTTATCTCTCCGCCTGCCAGCGGGGACGCCAACGGTTCACAGACCATGGCGTCTCGATTGCCGCGTCCTCCAGGACTCTCAGGCTACGGAGAAATTATCTCGAGCGTTACGCGCATCGCTTATTGGGGCCGATGTAGCTGATTGGGATCGCCTCAAAGAACAGTGGCGGCATCATTGCAGTGCGTCGGGCAGAGGACTTTGCACCCGTATATCGAAAGATGCGTCATTGTTAATCCAGAAGATACGCATTGCCAATCGAGATCCCAGTCCTTCCACTGTAATGCGGGCATGGCAAGAGGAGCTCGTTGAACGGTACCAGCGTATTTTGCGCGCTTTTTCACTATCGGCTGCAGCTTGGCGCTGTAGACGTGCACCCTGTGCGCACCCTGAGGTGCTAAGGTATGCACGCAGAGCTCTGCTTCGTCCACCAGGCTCGCCTGCCCACTCGCTGAACTCTATCACCCCAGCTTCTGCGGGTACGCGCGACTTTCAGGAATTCACCCAACACTTTGAGTCAATAGCTAAATCTGGTACTAATGTCTGTTACCCAGGATCCGTTTCTTCGCATCCTCTACTAACAGATTTACCTCATGATTCCAACATGTCAAATGACGTCCTCCTATCACCGCCATCCGATGACGAAATCAAAGGCGCATTAGACGCAATGAAAAAGGGATCGGCCCCAGGGCCTGACGGACTTCCTGCAGAGTTTTATGTACAGTTCTGGCCTATCATTGGTCCAACTATGTCACGCGTCATTCGCAAGTGTTTCCAAGATATTACACTTCCAACTTCTTTCCACAAAGGCCGTATAACACTAGTTCCCAAGAAAGACCCAATGTCCACGCGACCAGAAGATTGGCGCCCTATTACCCTGCTCAATGTAGATTACAAGCTGTTGGCTAACATTTTGGTGCGCCGAATCAGTCCATTTCTTGCAACATTAACCGCCCCCACCAGGTCTGTTCTGTTCCGGGCAGAGAAATACACACCCATACGTGGTTAACGCGTGACATCATTCAATACACCATTAGCCGATGTGCGCAAGGACTGTTGCTTTCATTAGATCAAGAGAAAGCTTTCGATTTCATAGAACATGGCTACATACTAAATGTTTTACATGCATATGGATTCCCGGATAAGTTCATTGACCTTATCAACGCGATGTACACTAATTTAGAAAGTACCCTTTACTTAGATTCCCGTGAGAGTCACGCATTTAGAGTCACGCGTGGGGTCCGTCAAGGGTGTCCCCTCTCCCCAGTGTTATTTATCCTTGCAATAGAGCCCTTCTTAAGGGCCGTTGAACATCACCCGCAGATTCGTGGCTTACCTCTACCCGGTAACACTCAAGTAAAAGTCGCTGCATATGCAGATGATATCACTCTATATGTACATAATGAACAGTCGCTGCAGCATGCTCTTGATACATTCCATGATTTCGGTATTATCTCCGGTGCAAGGTTAAACTTTTCTAAAAGCCAGTATTTTTTCATTGGCAAACCCAGCGGTCGTATCAACATCACGTCGCCTTTACAGTGGTCTCCTGAGATTTCAATACTCGGAGTTACTTTCACTGTATTTGGTATACAGGATAGCATCTGGTCATCCGTTGTACAAACTCTTCTAAATGATATCAAAGCAGCCAGGTACTTCGAATTCCCCCTCTTGGAACGCCGATACTTAACACAAACGGTGTACCTAGGAAAATTTTGGTACCTTTGTCATTCTGTTAAACCACCGCTCCACGTCTGCAGGAAAGTGCAAAGCTGTATCAGTTCATTTTTTTGGTCTGGTGGCACAGAATTGTTATCGCGTCCAGCGTTAGCTCAACCGCGAGATCAAGGCGGTTTTGCATTCCCCGACGTTTCCGTCACGGCTTCTACATTGTGCCTCCGCACTCTATTGCGAATACTAAGCAATGATGACGTGCCCGCTCAGACACTGGCTCGTTACCATCTGGGGCCATCACTACGTGTCTTCTTGCCGGATAGCCAAATAAACAAAGGTCCCCAATCAACTGAATTACCATCTTTGTATCGAGCCCTTCTGGCATTTCACCGACGTTTGGAAGCTACGTGCCCAGAAATAGAGGTGGCCGATTCTAAAGTGGTGGACACAATGGCCGCCCTTCTACGGCCCTTGGTGCCCCAGCATCGTCAATCTGTATTGAACCGCGCTTGGAAACCAATAACTGCCGCAGTGTTGCCAGGGCATCTCAGAGACTTTGTCTGGAGGTTGGGCTGGGGCTTGCTCCCCACGCGAGATCGGTTGCAGCGATGGCAGGTGGTTCGCACTTCCACTTGCCCCAACTGCGCCATGGTAGAGACCAATCGACATGCGACATTTGAATGTGTGGTTTCCCGCCTTTTTTGGCGTGCGGTTAATGCTGGTTTTCGGGGACAGGGTGTGCGAACTTTCGTGTCCAACGGCCGATTTCCGCGTAGCCGCTTCTCCGCTCTCTTGAAAGTTGCGGGGCTGTTCAGCCTTTGGAGAAACCGATGTGAGGCCGTAGCTGCCAATTGCCGCCGGCGTGCCTTGTGGCCGATACTGGGGAGATTGAGACGAGAGATCCTCGCGTTCCTCTCCGAAGAGCTTTTCTTCCTCGGGGAGCAAGAGTTTCTGCGGCATTGGTCGTGCCCTTTCGTCAAAGTGGAACACGAAAGGATACAACTCATTTTTCGACCGACTTGGTGCTAAGCAGCGCCCGTTGAGTTGTTGTATATGATTTCATTTGTTACAAATTGTGTTTCATTTGGATCTATTGTATCGTTATACCCTTGTATCGTTATATCACATTGAATTTTTGTGTACATGTATGCCAACATAATCATGTATATTAGAACAAATGTCTTCACTGTAACGTAGTGATGTTAGTCGTAAAATATAGATGTGCAGAAGTGTATGTGCCCTGTTACTGGAATGGTATGTAGCCTTTGTGTTCTGTACATGCTGTAAATAAACTTTTTCTAAACCAGGTCTCTGTTTGCAAACAGTGAAAGGGTCTTATTTGAACACATGCACTGAACCATAAGGTTTGCTCGGTTTCATTCCTGGGCTAGTTCATTATTGCAACAGGCGACGAAGTAGTGTAAAACGTTCAACGGGACACGAGAGAAAAAAACGAGATAACACCACTGTTTCTTCTTTTAAGCGCTGTTGTCGTCCATTCCTCATGTTGCGTGCGGTGAAATTTTGAGCACCCTTCCTTTCCCTCATTACTGACGGATGTATGTAGCAAGTTAATGAAGACAAGGTCGTCAGTGTGAGTGTATTTTCTTATAATAATAATAATAATTATTATTATTATTATTATTATTATTATTATTATTATTATTATTATTATTATTATTGTTATTATTATTATTATTATTATTATTATTATTATTATTATTATTATTATTATTATTATTATTATTATTATTATTATTATTATTAGCTCCTGCAAACCCTAAAAAATTACTGTTCTCCACTTTGCAGGTCATGATAAAAATGAGAATCCATCACCCAAAATCTTTCCACGGCCCACCACTCCTTCGAATTGCTCGTGCGTGAAAGGGCTGCCATGCCACTGCACGACTCTTGACGGGTGACTTCCCTGCATAGCCATGACAATGCGACCGCACGCGAGTCATGATGCAAGTGGGCTTCTCAGCAGTGCACAACGCGGGACGTGTACTGCCCCCGCGTCGGTTTAGCGCGTGGGTTCGTTTTTAGATGCGGAGCATCTAATACTCGAGGCTTGTAGTGCGGCGCCGTCCGAAAGCTTTCTCCTCCTTCTTCCACCATCTGTACATCCCTTCCTCCTCTACACACCGCGCGCGCTTCACTCCTCCACCATATGTGCCCCCTTCCTCCTCTACACACCGCGTGCGCTTCTTCTCTTCACGAACATTCGCTAGCTGTATAATGTAGCGCGCATGCGCCGTCACGCTTCGAGAACATCGGCAGCTGACGCGCGCGCATGCGCCGTTGCGCTTCTCCCCCTTCTCGAACATTCGACAGCTGACGCGCGCATGCACTGTCACCCACCATCTGTGCCGCGCGCGCTTCTCCCCTTCAAGAACATTCTACAATTCTCCTGATTCTCCAGTGGACGCGCATGCGCCGTCGCGCTTCGAGAACATTCAACAGCAGACAGTGCATGCGCCGTTGCGCTGTATATATACTCAAGGTCGGCGCTCGCTCGCTCAGTTGCCGCTCGTCGGTTGGTTTCTACGGCGCGTCGACGTCCAAGGTCGCGGTGAAATGAATTCCAACGAATCCACAAACACAATGATCGACGTCCATTCGACCAGCGCCGCCCTTTCGCATACGTGTGTACGTGTTCACTCATTTAACACCCCCTCCTACAACCACGTTAACCAATTTAGCCATCGACCCAAGTAAGTCGCAATTTAACACCCCATTTCACAACCACGTTAACCAATTTAGCCATCGACCCAAGTAAGTCGCACTTTAACACCCCGTTAACCAATTATATGCTCCGCATCCTCCTCAGTGTTCCCCCGAGGGAAGCTGCGGGCAATTTTTTTGCAACTAGTGCCGCATGACGCTGAGCGGAGCATGAAAATCGCGAGCTCGCGTTCCCTGGAACGTTCGACCGACCTGTGCATTACTCGTCTATGCTATCTGACTCTGTTTTCTTCCTCAAATAAATTGATATTTTTTAAGACGCTATGGGTGCAGCTAAAACGTCAGGAATCAGCTACAGCAATCCTAGAAACATAGTCCGCCTTATCAGAGCACTGGTCATGGTCATCGAATCGAACCCTCGACCTGAAGATCGCGGGTTCGATTTTTGCCATGGCGGTCACATTTCGATGGAGGTGAAATGGTAGAGTCGCATGTACTGTGTGATATCATCATCATCATCATCATCATCATCATCATCATCAGCCTGTCTACGTCCACTGCAGGACAAAGGCCTCTCCCATGTTCCGCCAGTTAACCCGGTCCTGTGCTTGCTGTTGCCAATATATACCCGCAAACTTCTTAATCTCATCTGCCCACCTAACCTTCTGTCTCCCCCTACCCCGCTTCCCTTCTCTGGGAATCCAGTTGGTGACCCTTAATGACCAGCGGTTATCCTGTCTACGTGCTACATACCCGGCCCATGTCCATTTCCTCTTCTTTATTGCAGCTATGATATCCTTAACTCCCGTTTGTCCCCTAATCCACTCTGCTCTCTTCTTGTCTCTTAAGGTTACACCTACCATTTTTCTTTCCCTTGCTCGCTGCGTCGTCCTCAATTTAAGTTGAACCCTCTTTGTGAGTCTCCAGGTTTCTGCTCCCTAGCTAAGTACCGGCAAGATACAGCTGTTATATACCTTCCTCTTGAGGGACAGTGGCAATCTACTTGTCATAATTTGAGAGTGCCTGCCGAATGTGCTCCACCCCATTCTTATTCTTCTAGTTACTTCAATCTCGTGGTTAGGCTCTGCGGTTATTACCCGCCCTAAGTAGACATAGTCTTTTACAACTTCAAGTGCACTATTACCTATCGCAAAGCGGTGCTCCTTTCCAAGGTTGTTGTACATTACTTTCGTTTTCTGCAGATTAATTTTAAGACCCACCTTTCTGCTCTCCTTGTCTAACTCCGTAATCATGAGTTGCAATTCGTCCCCTGAGTTACTCAGCAATGCAATGTCATCGGCGAAGCGCAGGTTACTGAGGTACTCTCCATTAACTCTTATCCCTAACTGTTCCCATTCTAGGCTTCTGAAAACGTACTGTAAGCACGCAGTGAATATCATTGGGGTGATTGTGTCCCCCTGCCTTACACCCTTCTTTATTGGTATTCTGTTGCTTTTTTTATGAAGCACTATGGTAGCAGTTGATCCCCTGTAGATTTCTTTCAGAATGTTTATATATATTTCATCTACGCCCTGATTCCGCAGTGTCTGCATGACGGCTGATATTTCTACTGAATCAAACGCCTTCTCGTAATCTATGAAGGCTATGTATAGTGGTTGGTTATACTCTGAGCATTTCTCTATTACCTGATTGATAGTATGAATGTGGTCAATTGTTGAGTAGCCTGTTCTAAATCCTGCGTGTTCCTTTGGTTGATTGAATTCTAATGTTTTCTTTACTCTGCTAGCAATTACCTTTGTAAATAGCTTGTATACTACAGAGAGCAAGCTGATCGGCCTGTAATTCTTCAAGTCCTTGTCATCTCCTTTCTTATGTATTAAGATGATGTTAGCGTTTTTCCAAGACTCTGGTACTTTTCCCGTCAGGAGACACCTCGTAAATAGAGTGGCTAGTTTTTCTAACACAATCTGTCCTTCATCTTTCAGCAGATCTGATGTTACTTGATCCTCACCAGCAGCTTTGCCTCTGTGCATGCTCTCCAAGGCTTTTCTGACCTCTTCTATCATTACCGGTGGGGTGCCGTCTGGGTTACTGCTAGTTCTTATAGTATTAAGGTCGTGGTTGTCTTGGCTACTGTACAGATCTCTGTAAAACTCCTCCGCTATTTTAACTATCCTATCCATATTGGTAGTTAATTTGCCTTCTTTGTCCCTTAGTGCATACATCCGCCTTTTGCCTATCCCAAGTTTCCTCTTCACTGCTTTGACGCTTCCTCCGTTTTTCAGAGCGTGCTCAATTCTCTCCATGTTATACCTTCTTACATCGCATACTTTACGTCTATTAATCAGCTTCGAAAGCTCTGCCAGTTCTATTTTGTCTGTTGTACTTGACACTTTCATGATTTGACGCTTCTTAATTAGGTTCTTCGTTTCCTGGGAAAGCTTGCCGGTGTCCTGTCTAGCTACCCTGCCTCCAACTTCCACTGCACACTCCGTGATGATACTCGTCAGATGATCATTCATTGTATCTACGCTAAGGTTGGTTTCCTCGCTAAGAGCAGAGTACCTGTTCTGCAGTGACACTCTGAATTCCTGTACTTTCCCTCTCAGTGCTAGCTCATTGATTTGCTTCTTGTGTATCAGTTTCTGTCGTTCCTTCTTCAAGTCTAGGCGGATTCGAGCCCGTACCATTCTATGGTCACTGCATCTTACCTTGCCAACCACTTCCACATCCTGCACGACTCCTGGGTGTGCAGTCATTATAAAGTCCATTTCGTTCTTATTTACGCCATTAGGGCTCCTCCATGTCCACTTGCGGTTTTCTCGTTTTCGGTAGAAGGTATTCAAAATACGCAGATTATTGCGTTCTGCGAATTCTACTAGTAGCTCTAGTGCCGATTCTAGTGCCGTTTCTAGTGCCGATGCCATAATCTCCTACTGCCTGGTCTCCAGCCTGCTTCTTCCCTACCTTTGCATTAAAGTCGCCCATTACTATAGTATACTGTGTTTTCACCTTACTCATTGCCGATTCCACGTCTTCATAGAAGCTTTCAACTGAAGCGTCATCATGGCTGGATGTAGGTGCGTAAGCCTGTACTACCTTCATTTTGTATCTTTTATTCAGTTTAATTACAATGCCTACCACCCTTTCATTAATGCTATAGTAATCCTCTATGTTGCCAGCTATGTTTCTGTGAATTAGGAACCCTACTCCCAGTTCTCTTCTGTCTGCCAAGCCCCGATAGCAAATGACGTGCCCATTCTGTAGCACAGTATAGGCCTCATCTGTCCTCCTAACCTCACTCCGCCCTATTATATCCCATTTAATGCCTTCTAGCTCCTCGAATAATACAGCTAGACTTCCCTCACTAGATAACGTTCTAACGTTAAACGTTGCTAAGTTCAAGTTCCAATGGTGGCCTGTCCGTATCCAGAGATTCCTAGCACCCTCTGCTGCTTTGCAGATCTGACCGCCGCCGTGGTCAGCTGCCCCGCAGCTGGTGGGGACTGAGGGCCGTGAGTTAATTGACGAATGCCTACGGGAGGGGGTGGCCAGATACTGCACCTGGGTGGCCAATCCTTCTCTGGTGAGATCATCGGTGCGTACCGGCTTAAAGCCGGTACGATCAGACAGTAGTGGGAATGCTCCATGCATGTCTTCCTTATTGTTGTTCAGCAGCGTTGGCGGCCACCCACCACGGAGCCCAACGAGGGGACGCTACAAGGTTACAAATGCTGAAACCTGCAGACGCCAGCCGTACAACGCCACTATAACCCAATGCGCCTAGACCAAGGTAGGCTATTTGCACAGGGTTAACCCTAGCCGCCAGGAAGTTTGGAAGTAAACGGAAGAGAGTAGAAGACAGGACAGATAAATAGTAAGAGATAAAGACGAAGATGTAGGGAGAGAGAGATAGGAAAAGGCGACTGCCGATTCCCCTGGGTGGGTCAGCTCAGGGGTGCCGTCTACGTGAAGCCGGGGCCAAAGGGGTGTGTTGCCTCTTCCGGGGGGCCTTAACGGTCCAATCATCCAGCGTCGGCTCAAGCCCCAGGATCCCCTTTTCCTCGGACACGGCAAAGCCACGCACGGCTAGGCGTGGGAGGGAGTCGAAACTCCCCCATTAGCTCGGGTTCGTGGTGTCGCTACACACCAAACACCTACTTGCGCAGGCGCCCCTGCGGTAGGTGTCGGCGCAGGCGCCCCTGCGGTAGTGTCACCCAGCGTCGGCTCAACCCTCAGGATCCCCTTTTCCTCGGACACCGCAAAGCCACGCACGGCTAGGCGTGGGAGGGAGTCGAAACTCCCCCGTTAGCTCGGGTTCGTGGTGTCGCTACACACCAAACGCCTACTTGCGCAGGCGCCCCTGCGGTGGTTATATGAGTGGAGTTAAAGGTAGCATAAGCACCCGAGTCAAAATTATGCCAACATGACACGAACTGAAGACAGTAGAAACAAAAGTGTGTGCATTAGTTGTCTAAATTGTTGCACTGCAACCCATTCACACAGTCCACAATCGCTGAAAATTTAGGGGACCTACTCAATGACCATATGAAGTCAAGTTCTCATGCTTTTTGTAGCATAAAAGAAAGCTGCGAATGAAGGCTGAAAAGCCTGGCGAGGACCTCTGCTTTGATGTACAGTATGACAGCATAAAACATAAGAGAATAGAGAACAGTGTAAATAGAAAATTTCAGGTACCCCTGAAAGTGTCACATAGATACAGGTTAGGTGCACACAACTGTAAGAACCATACTATGCAAAACACAAGCCACAATCAACTATTTCAATATTGTTTAGTTTCCTTTCTGAATACTTTATATGCCGTACCAAAATTAACATTTGTTGACACCATTTTAAGAGATGCAATTACTTGAAACATTTATTACTGCTTGCTTTGGTACTATACATTTTTGGAAACCTGGAGGGTTTGTACATAAAAAATAGTATGCTTCCTTAGACACACCATTGTTCATAGTGCATGTGCGGGTGTCTGTGTATTTGCAGCAAAAGAAAATGATAGCCTCACCTAGTTTCAAGACACACTCTCGGTTCCTCCTCAAGGTTTTTGCTCTATTCTGGTGCACACAACTTTCCAGCACATAACCCCTAAAGGGCAGGCTTCAGTGCCCGTTAAAGAACACCGAATGGTTCAAAATTTTCGGAGCCCTCCACTATATGTTGTCGCTCATAATCAGATGAGTGTTTTGGGACGTGAAACTCTAAACATTATTATTACAACGCTAGGTGTACGAACGTTCTCTGATACCGAATGTCGACGGAACCCGAAGGCAATGCCTCAGACGCCCTGCAGAGCATTCAAGCTTGCGTCACTGCTTACGTAAAGAGTTGTTCGCTACTCGATTCCTGATTAAACAAGTGACCACGACTGCTTTTCATCGCACGTATTGGTACGCCCGTTGACTTCATTATGCAATAAATACCTTTATCGGGTCGTTCATCGCAATGCCTGAGGAGGTAAACGGAACTACTAGTGACAAAATAGGGCAGTGCAGCAACGCTATGGTTACTGAAGGACTAAGCACAGTGCATTCTAAATATATGACTGTCTGCCTCTCTGTACGGTGCGACAGTCAACAAATCGAACGAAAGGGATCTGTGTCCCGTGGACAGCGTTACAGATTAATCTGTAGCTTCCGGTGACCTCCGACAAGCGATACGTCGCTATCTGTTTTTGCCATCTCGTCAGGCCTATGCCTTTTCCTTTTCGTTAACGAAGTTCGTATCTCGGTTCGCCCACAAGGACCCGGCGCCGGTTTGTTCCTTCTCCGCGCTGTACAAGTGCTCCCGATACAGATCAATAAACCTCGTCGCCACGTTCACCACCGATGAGCTTGAAAGCACGTAACTCCGTACATAATGTATTCCTGCCACAAAAAAAATATAGGGGACAGAAGGGGTATTAAAACGCGTCGCAATGCCTACCATCCATGTACGTAAAGTATCTATTTTTTTTGCTTGCAGTAGAGTTTGCCTTTGATCGGTGACTTTGCGGAAAATATATACCATTTCATGGGCCCCGCCTTGGTGGTTTAGTGGCTAAGGTACCCGGCTGCTGACCCGCAGGTCGCGGGATTGAATCCCGGTTGCGGCGGCTGCATTTTTAATGGAGGTGAGAATGCTGTAAGCTTGTGTGCTCAGGTTTGGGTGAATGTTAAAAGAACCCCAGGTGGTCGAAATTTCCGGGGCCCTCCACTACGGCGTCTCTCGTAATCATATGGTGGTTTAGGGACGTTAAACCCCTCATATCAATCAATCAGGATTAGAGGCCAAATTAGAGGGAAGTGTACTTGGCTTCAACCTCTCTTTCGTCAAACAAGGAAAATTCATTGAACAGGCACTACCAGCATTGATGTACGCAGATGATATACCTCGAACACCAGCCTTGATGCTTCCCTGAGCGTTCACCCAACTATCAGGGCTAGTCCCGTCTTGTTGAATACTTTTTCACTCCGTTCATGAATTCTCACACCTGGCGAAACTGTGCGGCAAAAAAAATAAGAAGAAAGCCACAAGGCGCCGTTCTTGAGAGAAGCGTAAGTAGAAAGAGATCTACAAACGCCGAGCTTACTTTTTCTTGCCTGTTTGCAGTATAGCCGTATAGCGTACAGCGAACACGTCACGCAAAGTAAACTCGGCACGTGCCACAACTATAGATGATAAAACGAAAAATAACGTCAGCTGAAGCTCGCAACAAGCGTGATATGTATCCGCGTCCACGAGCCGGAAAAGCACCAATGCAGAGACGAATCATTTGCTAATAACCAATTCCGGAACCCCGGCATTGAAATCACCGTTGCTGATAAGGAAATATCGGCGCTGCTCACCTATGCTTTGCGCCTTGCGCATCCTAACTCTATGTTGTGGCTGTCTTGCCAATTATACGAGTGCTTTTCACTTAGCATGTGTCAGTTGGTGCGGGGCCGAATGCACAACTTGAGTCATCGTGTGCGGCACCAGCGTGTTTGTTGACTCACTTTTGTACCCTTTACATGGGCCACTCAGGTAGAGGACGAGTATTCAAGCAGAGCCCTTGTCCTTCGAGTATGTTCCTTTCCAATGTAATGTAGGAGCGTTTTTGAAATCGTTGCCAGGGCATGCGTAACAGTCTTGGTGCTGTCGCTTCTTGTGATCGTTGTCGTAATCATAATATTGGTCATAATCATAATTAGTCTCTTCTTCTTTGTCGTCCTTCGAAACTGTGACTCGTAATAATCATATGCGGCGTTGACTGCTATTCAGCAGGAAAATGTTTCATGAAAGCAGAGAGTGCCTCCATTTCTGTTGGAAACCTGCGCAATCTGCAAATTAGAGCATAACAGGGAGAAGAAAAATAATCGAATTACAGTGAATTAATACAAGTAAGGAAAGCAGATTAAATTTGACAATCGCTTGGCATAAACAAATTCTGGCATGAACACATTTCTCAAAGATTAAGCTCTAAATAAAAAGATAGCCAAAATTGTCCCAGGTTCTATTCAATGTACTAAATTTTCTACATTGTTTCCTCATCTTCTTTCCCACGAATCGAAACAAGAAAGCACTCCTTTGTTGACTTATATTACGCTAAATTGAGCTAAATGAATGTGTATAACCACCCCTGCATGCATTACCCAAGCAGAGTTAATGCAGCCTAATACAATTTCTAGAGGAATATTCATACCGTCATGCATTCGATGCATTGGGCGCCTTGGACATATATGGAGAAACGAGGTCAAAACAGAGTTACAGTGCTTGCGTGACAGTCCGCTGGTGAAGTATACACGCAGTTTATAAGGTACACGAAGGCAACACAATACGTGTGCTTTCTCTGTTTTTCAACCTACAGTTTCACTTATAAACAAATCCTTGTGGCCCGGTTAGCTTAGGCGATCAAAGAAACAGCAAGTCAGAGGCAACCACAGACTGTGACGCAGTTGTAACAAAATAAAAATATTCTAGGCAACGGTGAAATACCCAAGACGGAACGAACGCCCATTTATAGAATCTGTGACCGTAGTAATATTGGTACTTGCAGCGCTTTACATACTAATGGCTGAAATTTGTGTTGCAACCGTGTTAAATAAAAAGAACAGTCAATTTCGGAAAGTTAATTTCGTGTGCTTAATTATTCTCGCAGTTACTAATGTAATCATTCATTAAAGTCGCTGAAATATTTTTAAATGAACTTCAAGTAGGGCAATTAGAACAAATATAGTGTAACACTATAGCCGCTGAAGCCATGCTTCGGGGTGGAACGTATGATATATGGTAATGGTGGTAGCGTAAGATCACTTGGTGCGATTATTGTATAAGCACTATTCATGACAGTTTGTTTCGGATTTTCACATTCGGTAGGCGTAGCGAAGTTTGGTCAGAAATAATTAGTAGGACGTGAAAGCCAAGGTCATTCAAGGAGAAAACTCCCCGGTATGAGAGTAACTTACAACCTGCATGAGAATTGAAAACTTTGAAGAAGTTGGCAAGGATTCACCTTGCTTCGTCTCGATCGGTTCGGATTCAGCCTGCTTCAAAGGAGACCCACGAAGATAAGCATTTCATGGTCAAAAGGTGAAATCGGCACGACAAGGCTCGAATTATTGCTTTCGAGTGCAACGCAGTGCTTGCCAGAAGGCTAAGCACCCGCGACGTTTAGCGCAACGTTCCTCACGCCGACAGAATCAGCAGTCGAAGCATGCGCGCAGGAAACTTGGAAAGAGAGACTGTTGTGTGAAAGAATCTTGGTCCGCTGCCGGAAAATGGTAGGTGCACTGATTCACGAGTGTACTAAGCGACAAGGACGTCATCGCCCGCAGTATATTGATGAAGTCATCTAAAGCAATCAAGCAGATGGCTTCAAGAGCAGCTGATACTTGAGGAAAAAAAATGAAGTCGCATGATTATAATTCAAGCAAGCGAGGCCCTCGGTTGGGTTCTTGGAGTCCCTTTCCATAAATCGGATGAAGTTCATCTGACCGGAATGACCGAGCGTTAGGGGAGAATATCCGCTTAGCAGTGGTCTGATGCTGTTTCTAACGCCTATGAGCAGCATGCGAACATTTATAGCTTATTACCGAGAAATCTCTGCCTCACAAAGAGAGCAAAAATTTCTCAATTTACATCTGGCAATGAGATATTCTTCTAAATATTGCACGCATTTCGCCCTTCAATGATTACGGAATAATCTTTAGCCTCTGGAGCTAGTGCGGAACTATTTGTCAGAACATACGTCAGGCGGGAGGGTACGTTTTGCGAATCAATAACTCGATACCTCACCAAGTTCATCAGCATCTATTACAAATAGTCAAGTATTATAGTAATTTTGCTACCACTTTCACCCTTATCGTCTCCTTGTGACAAGTTCGTTTTTGAGTTGTTTTGATGACTTCTTCGTTATGATGCCTAACATTCTGACACAAGGCTACAATCCACGCCTCATTTTTAATCACGACCATCTTGTGAATTCAATACCTGGTAGCAGGCACACAGTAGAACTTACCTTCTTCAGTATCCGGGACGACCTATCATGACGAGTATCAGCACAACATGTAAATCTCTCTAACAAGCCATGATACGGAATCTTTGCTGATAATCTGCGTTATGTGGTTTATTTTTTGGGTGTTCAAAAACAAGCTGGCGAAATGCCCACTTGTTCAGTTTAGAATTTAATTTATAACGAGCATTTCCACGAACACCCAAGCAGCCTCAGAGTCCAACAACCCTGGCTAAATATGACATGAAAGAAATAAAAAATCAAGGTCATCTTACAGTTGTTTTTATTTTTAACAGAGCCCTAATTTCAATACTGGAACAATGTCTTGAAATTAGTGTACAAAGTGTACATGAACTTATTCATATATTTATTCTCATCATATTTGCCCATACTCGCCATCTTTATGCCTTTCGCTGTGAACCGTCACCAGACGACACCGTGAGCATCCGTGAATTTACTTGCTAAATTATTTTCGACCACTCTCAAGCTAAAGTTTCACTCTAGCTAGAGATTTCAGAAAATATCATTAGTTCGTAGTTACTATTAGAAGGCGCTTTTCAGAAATTTTAAAGCGGCAAGGGTTCATCGCATGAAGGACTTCAATTCCCTTGTTTTACTTAGCTGCCCAACTCCACAAATAAAAAAAGTTAAAATATTTACCGCCCTTTCTTGAAACACATCGTATATATATATATATATATATATATATATATATATATATATATATATATATATATATATATATATATATATATATATATATATATATATATATAAGGAAAATGGTGGGTGTAAGAAAGATGGTAGGTGTAACGTCAAGAAACACGAAGAGAGCAGAGTGGGTAATCAAAAACGGGGCCTGAGTAAAATATATATAGTTGAAACCAAGCAGCAGAAATGCACATGGGCTTGATATGTAGCCCGTAAGCAGAATAACCGCTCGTCATTTGGAGTAACTGAGTGTATTCCAAGAGAAGGCAAACGCACGAAGGCAAGACAGCATGTTATGTGGGCTGATGAAAATAAATGTTTGCAGCTAGGCGGCAGCTGAAAGCACAAGGCCGGGTTGGTTGGTGATTCATGGGAGAAACCCTTGACCTGCAGTGGGCGTAGTCATGCTGCTGCTTTTGAGGATGCTTACATTACACCAATGACTAACAACTAAGTTTGTTTTCCTTAAATACGCAACAAATAGAAAGACATGTGACGGCATAGCACCATCAAAGCGAAGCGCCCGAAACGAGCGTACAGGTGCAGTGGTGAGAAACCTTAAATTGGGGGTGTTTTGCTTTGATAATTCTATAAAGTCACATAAGTTTTTCTATTTATTGTTAGTTTAATGATAATGAAGTACGTTATTAGTGAGCAGTGTGTATGTGTTGTTTTTTTTTTCGCTTACCGTCCCTTCTTGGCGCGCTGTATCACGCTCAACCATTTCGAATGTGAATCGATATTGCATTCTTAAGGCTCACTCAAACAAGAGAAGAGCATTTATCACGCGACTATTAGCAATCGGCGACAAAACAGAAACTATAGGAGACTGATGTTCATTCATAAGGGTGACCCGTCTACCCACCGTGTTCCCCTTAGTCACATTGACGAAAAACACAGCTATCACCCTGGTCGCGTGCATCTGATTGGTTCAGAGGTTCGTTACTGCAGTCGCGCTAATGAAAAATTGGACAGCAAGCGACTAAGCCAGGACTCCATGGCCAAGGTGTCCATTTGCTATTGTTTGCTTTTTGTCTGCGCAAACAGTGGTAGTCGAAGGTGTGTACGACGCTTCACACACTGACGCATTTCTACTGAACGTGCTTTCGACTATGCCCATGCGTACGCGACAGCACAACTATTGCTTCGAATCGTTCTCGAAATTGGCTTTGAAGCCCACAAGCAATACACGCATGCAAAACAAGCCTTAAAGGGGTCATGAAAAGGTCGCTCCTAAATCAGTCCAAGAACCGCCGGCTGCGACACGCGCTAAGTAAGCGACGACGTCAGCCTAACAAGAGTAACCCTGCAAATTTGCGAATATATATCACGGGACAGCATCCATGCTCAATAGCTTTTTGAGGCGAAGTGTCGATATGCGTCCATACGGGTCCGCTCTTCGTAGGCTGATGTCATCTAGTCAGTGTGTGTGGCTGCCGGTGGTTGCGCATGGTCGTTTTAGGAGCGATGTTTCACAGCCCCTTTGATAGGACCCTTCGATACTTTTTGAACATGATCTGAAACATCTGCCGATCGGCAACAGAGGTTCATGAATATACCGAATATTACTCTGCAGCACATGGCTTCGAAATTAGAGTAAAACTCCAAGCTCACTTGTAAAGTCCTCGCTCTTTTATCGACAAAAGTAAAACGATGCCGGAGGCTGAATTTGGTCTTCGGAGATAGGGCGCTTCAGCGAGCGAATGACCTTTGTCTGCTCTGTAACTTCAACGGAAACTTGCAGTGAAAGCACAAGACATACAGACTCCACAACCTTGCGTACTCCCAGCGGTACATGTTGTACATGGTGTCTCTTAGCAAGTTAAGGAAATACGGTAAAACATTACGACAGTGCTCCTCTTTTCTCGCTAGTTGTGCTTAGGCTTCTCCCAGTTCTGTCACAGCGCTTTACCCGAACGATGTGTTCCTCGTTAAGAATGCTGCCGACAGGCAACAATGACGCGTGGCAAACACACAGTAACTAAAAAAAATATTTTTCGTGTTGGGCTGCGTTGGCTTCCAAAGCACAAACACTTGGAAAGAGGGAGTACTACCGTCATGCCGTACTTCATTTCCGGCATGCGGCACCGTATTTGCATGCCGTATTTCCGTAACTTGCCAAAAAAACTCTAATAGCTAGCGGTTAGTGTGCTGATGCACTGATACTCTGTGGCCGAGTCGTTTTAACGCCTTGGACTGCGATAGGAGGCATCGCAGCTTCAAATACCCGATCACGTGCTGCAAAAAATATCCAGTACTGTTTTTCCTTGTAGCTTCTACATATCTATTGAACATGACAGTCACACTGAACACTGGCCAAGAGTGTTTATATAATTGCTGTCGCAATTAAATTAGCACATAAGGAAGCCGAAAGTGAATCCTCATAGCTGAGAAACCTTGCACTTGGCTGCGCATAACAGGCATGCTCATGTTCTTGGCCACATCCCTGATGTTCTTCGTTCCACCGAGATGCCTGTTTATAGATTACGTAAAAGTATGATGTAAACAGAGCAGTGCACGGCGCACACAGTTCAATGTGCTTTGTGCATTTGCGCATCGCCTCCAGATATTGTTGCCTTGTTAGACAGAGATGGACAGACGGATAGATAGATAGATAGATAGATAGATAGATAGATAGATAGATAGATAGATAGATAGATAGATAGATAGATAGATAGATAGATAGATAGATAGAAGTAGATAGATAGATAGATAGATAGATAGATAGATAGATAGATAGATAGATAGATAGATAGATAGATAGATAGATAGATAGATAGATAGATAGATAGATAGATAGATAGATAGATAGATAGATAGATAGATAGATAGATAGATAGATAGATACTATGACCACTGCGAGTGGGAATGTACCCTCACGTTAAGCACACTTTCATTCGGGTCACCCACAAAATCTCACCCGCAAAGCGTTGTACTGACCAGTAAACGCCTTCAACTCGATATTTCCCTGTCAACTGCGAGGCGACGTCAATGTTGGCGACGGTGTCCTTCGTGCAGGTGTGTAAAAGAGGAGCCTACGCTATTTAGGTATGGTGCGTACATGATGGACCCTGCATGAAGAACAAATAAAGTTCATTATGGACAAGGGGATCAAAACTCTGCAGTATGTGCCATGTTTTCCTGCAATACGACCACTATGTCACATATTAACACATGGTGAGCCCTATGCCAGCATAGCCAGAACTTTTTTTCGGCAACGCAAGGTCCGACTCCACTTTCCGTATGTCCGCGTCAGAGTTTGTATTGATATGCTTAAGAAAACTCGTAGCTATGCTAGCTCATTCATAATCTGAATTGCGGTATGGCGTGCAGGCGACGCAGGGCAAAGAAAGGTCGCGGTTTCGAGCCCAGCTGTGGCGGCTGCGTTTCCGATGGAGGCGCAAATGTTGTAGGCCCGTGTGCTCTGATTTGGGCGCACGTTAAAGAACCCCACGTGGTCGAAATTTCCGGAGCCCTCCACTACGGCGTCGCTCATAATCATATGGTGGTTTTGGGACGTTAAACCCCACATATCAATCAATCAAGTTGTTCCTCTCTCTCTGCCATATACTCGCCGGCTCGCGCCACGCTGCGTTGCTTTGACGCATGCGCGTTTGAGCACGTCCGGCGCCCCTCCGTCACGAAAAGGAGACGCGGTGTTCTCTGGGTAACGCATCGGTGCGAAATGCAGCATGTCGCATTTCGCACCGGTTGCCGTCGGGGCGCGTCGACGAACACTCGTCGCGCTGGTCGCACCTGGCGTCAGACTATTCAGTGCTCGCGTTTTGCTAACGTAGCGTCACTGTACACAGCGTGCGCGCGCGTCAACGCTACATTGAGTAAATTGTGCCCTTCATGATGGGCTCGCGGTCGTTTTGCTAGCGTCACACACACCGAATTTCATGTTACATGAAGTGAGTGGATGACGAAGGTATTTGACTAGTGCAAACATGATAACGATGACATGCATGTCATGTAAGAACATGACAACATACCACGCTTATGATGCGCTCGCGGCCGTTTCGCTAGCTTCTCTTGTATCAAACTTGGTAATACGCGACGTGAATGGATGACGAAGGTATATGAATGGTGCAAGCATGATAGTCACGACATGCGTGTCATATAAGAGCATGACCACATGCTACACTCATAGCATGCTCGTGGCCGTTTTGCTAGCTTCACATGTCCCAAATTTGGTATTGCGTGACGTGAATAGACGACGAACAAAAATGGCCGGGCGCAAACATGATAATCATAGAATGGAAGTCATGAACGGCCAAATTTACGTCCACCTCGTAAAGCTGTGTTAATCTTAAAATGTCATATCAACCTTCCTCATTCATGCTTCGCATATCATCGATTCCCACTGAACGTGGGATCTGCCTTTTTAGATGCGAAGCTTTTCTTAGCGAACTTCGGTGACGTTAAGCGTTTTTATCTATCTAGCCGGCCACGACTTTTAGCTCTCCTGGCCCTCACGATAATGATAGTGTTACCAAACTTGGTATGGCATCACGTTACTGTATTAAGAACATATTTGACTAGTGATAACATGAAAATCAAGACATATATGTCATGAATGTCATGATTTATATTTCATGGTCCTGCAGCTGTTGCGGTGGTTTCGTTCACATGGCATGCTGCAAAACTGGTTTGGCATGACACAATTGCATGGCAAACACAAGCGACAGACGCTAACATGATAATCATGACATGCTTGTCATGGAACAACATGACTACATGCCACGCTCATGATGCAATCGCGGCCGTTCCGCCAGCCTCACATATACCAAATTTGATATTACGGTACGTGAATGGATGACGAAGGTATGTGACTGGTGCAAACATGATAATCATGAGATGCCGTGTCATGTAACAACATGACTACATGCCAGGCTCATGATGCGCTGGTGGCCATTTCGCTACCTTCATTTATACCAAATTTGGCATTACGGGATGTGAATGAATGACGAAGGTAGGATATTGGTGCAAACATAATAAACATGAGATGCGTGTCATGTAAAAACATGGCTACATGCTTCGCTCATGATGCGCTCGCGGCCGTTTCACTAGCTTCACATGTACCATACTCATTACGCGACGCGAACGGCAGACATAGTTAAATGACTCATCCAAACATGATAAACACGGAATGCGTGTTAAGTAACAACATGATTGCATGCCACACTCATGATGCGCTCGCGACCGTTTCGTCAGCTCCCCACATGTCAAATTTGGCATTACGTGACGTCAATGTATGACCAAGGTATGTGACTGGTGTAAACATGATAATCATGAGATGCGTGTCATGTGAGAACACGACTGCATGCCACAGTCAAAGCGCCAATACATTTAAACGCAGTGCGCGTGCTCGCCGGAGTTCATTTCGACGCGTCACGCCGGCGTTGCGACGCCAGGCGCTGGTCCTGCTATATACTCGCAAAACGAATTTGTTCCTCTCTCTCTGCCATATACTCGCAGGCGAGCGCCGCGCTGCGTTGCTTTGACGCATGCGCATTTGAGCACGTCAGCCCCTCCCCCCCCCCCCCCCCGTCACGAAAGAGGGAGACGCAGTGTTGTCTGGGTAACGCATCGGCACGAAATGCAGTATGTCGGATTTCGCGCCGGTTGCCGTCGGGCCGCGCCGACAGACGCTGGTCGCGCCGGTCGCGCCTGGCTTCAGACTAGAGAGTGCTCGCATTTTGCTAGCGTATAACGTCGCTGTGCCCAGTGTGTGTGCACATCAACGCTACATTGGCGTATATTGCGCCCTTCATGACGCACTCGCGGCCGTTTTGCTAGCACCACATATACAAAAATTGGTGTTAAGTGACGTGAATGGATGACGAAAGTATGTCACTAGTGCAAACATGATAATCCTGACAGACATGTCATGTAAGAGCATGACAACATACCATGCCCATAACGTGTTCGCGGTCGTTTCGCTAGCGCCACATTTACTAAATTTGGTATCACGTGACGTGAATAGATGACAAAAGTAAACGCCACATCCAAACATGATTATCATGATACGGAAGTCATGTACGGCAACATATACCTTCGCCTCGTAACGTTGTGGTGATCATAAATTGACATATCAACCTTTCGCATTCGTGCATCGCATATCATCGACTCCCACTGTGTGTGGGATCTGCCAAATTTTCACCTTGGATTCGCTAAGAATGCAGGAGCAACTAACACAAAATTGTAAAGAAACATATGTCACCACGTTACTAATGGACTAGAAGATAGATGTGCCACCACAAATGCTTCAAAAGCTGCTGCAAAGGTTAATTGAGAACTCTCATTGCTGGAGAAAACATGGAAGAACCTCCGTAAATTGATTTGGGCATGTTTTGGGGTTTTGTGCACTGATCACATTGCTAACTCGTGTGTCTCATTTGAGTATTAGCAGTCATTTGTAACTTCTAAGATCTTAATGTGACACATGTTGAGGTGGCCACCCGTTTCCTTCCCGGCACCATGCCGGCACTGCCACGACAATGTGCACTTCATTTTTTATATTTGTAATAGGTCTCGCCCACTGATACCACAGAGTGCACGCACACTTCTTGGGAAGGTATGTACATGTGCATTGGGTTTTTTTATTTCATTGTGACCGGCAGTAATTGTAGGGATGTAAACATATAGTGATGGAAATATGCCACGTCTTGGTTTATCGGTGTGCTTTCTTGGATATAAATGTACATGCGTAGTTTGTTCTACTTATTGCTCTGTTCCATTTCTTGAATGTATATAGGCATACACAGAATGAATGCTAAAGTGCTGTATATGCCAAGCGATATGCCACCTTGTGTATCTTGTGTTTCTTTCTTGTTTGAAGTTAATAAACTTCCCCTTGTACAGCAGGGTTCTAACCGTGTATTTGCAGTTTTACACGGCAGGGACGGCTTTAGGTTCTCCCATAGTAGAGTACCTAGTACTCTACATTGTTAACAACTATTTCAAAACACACAGGGTGCTAAAGTGCAGCCAACTCTTGGGAAATTTGTCTTAGAGTAGCCACGGGACGGCTTTAATCTCTCCCATAGTAGAGTAAATAGTTCTCTGAATCGTTACCCCCTCTTTTTGAACACACTCAATCACAATATTTTGCTATTGCGTAAGTGTGTAAATTGGTTTTAGCGGGACGGCTCAGTGCTCTCCCATAGTTGAGCACCAAGTACTTGAAATCGTTTAACTTTTTTTTCTAAACACACTCGCTCTGTTAGTCCGGAGTGACGTGTTTAGTAACACTGCTAATTTTTGTCGATACGGTCTCATCAAGTGTAATGACACGGGACAGGTTTCAGCTCTCTCATAGTAGAGCACCAAGTACTACAAACCGTTCACTACTCTTTCAAGGCGCACGTTTAAATTTCAAATATAAAACTTTGCGCCTAAATTGATTCAGAGTTGACCTCCATTTTCAGCCTCTTAGCAGGTGCCGTATATTGTATCTGTTTTTGACTTACCATAAGTCTGTACGAGCTAAGCAGCATGTTTCAGCGCGTCCTTGGGCTGGTGGGCCCCCATCATGGCAAGCCAGCCACCGAAGAAGGATTTAGCTTTCGACGTTGTCGTCCCTGAGGGGACTAGTCCCGAAGACGTCGTTGACACGACGTCTTCAATAGTAGGAATTGAAGAAGTGTACTTCATTCAGCACTTTGGAGGCCAGAACTACCAAGTAACCGTCAACAGTGAGGCCGCACTGGCCCAAATCGTGCACGCGTCACACCTCATCATCCGAGGAGAGCGCGTCGCCATCGTACCGCTGGGACCCCAAGTGACCCAAGTGACCGTCCTGTTCCTGCCGTGCTGCATACCCTGCGAAGTCCTCGCACAGGCACTGTCCCCCTACTGGAAGGTGCTACACATCAGCAGAGAACTTATGGGGTCGCGTCCAACCGCGATCACTAGAACACGATACGTCCGTATGGAAATGAACACCTCGTCACCGGTGCCTAACTACCTCAAAGTCACAGGCCACCATGTTACCTGGGACTACAGAGGAATAAAACGGGTGTGCCGTCGATGTGGTGATAGTGGGCACTTCCGTTTGAACTGCACAGCCCCTTCTTGTGGACGGTTCAGGGCTGGTTGTTCAATTTGGGATGCCCACGTTGATTTAGAGAGTCGGCTTCAATTAGCTCGGCTACATAAAAAATATGCAGCTTTAGTTACTTTAGACATCGCTAAAGCATATGATACCGTGGAGCACTGTATTTTGATAGATCGATTAGAATACCTTGATTTTCTATCATACATAGTAGCGTGGGTTCACAATTTTCTTGCAGACAGGAAATTTTATTGTTTTAAAGATGAGTTTTCATCATATACTCATACCCGAATGAGGGGAGTACCGCAAGGCTTGGTGCTTTCCCCGGTACTATTTAATTTACTAATGAGAACCATTCCACGTATACAGGATATAACAACTTATGTTTATGCAGATAATATCGCATTTTTTGCAATGGCAGATAACATTCAGACCTTATATGAACAGCTGCAGACTTAGCTTAATATATAGCTTAATATAATATATCGATGGCAACAGCTTTTTACTTAATCCGAGTAAATGGGCCCTCCCTGTTTTCCCGCTGCTATACCCTGTGAACATCTCTCTGTCTTACCATCATGAGGATATATCACAGGTGAAATCTGTTAAATACCTTAGAGTAATTTATCACACATCGCTTAACTTACGACCTCATATCGAAGATATTGCCGGAAAATGTGTGCAGGCCATTGGCATATTACGTAGGCTAAGCAATTACCGCATAGGTATGAGAAGAGACACATTGGTAATGATATATCGCATGTACGTTCGTCCCATTTTGGAATTAGGTTGTGTACTTTTCTCTGGAGTTCCAGCATACAAGTTGCGGCCTCTAATTCTTCTGGAAAGAGAAGCTTTGCGCTTAAGCCTTGGCCTTCCCAAAACAGTTGCCAATAATGTGTTGTATCTTGAATCGAGGGTCCTTCCGCTTTCTTGTAGAATTAGCCTTCTGACTGTTCAGACATTCTTAAGAATTTATGAATCACCATTACGACATTCAGAAACAGCCTTTATTTCCACCCCGGAATCATTTTTTTCTGCTAGATGGCCGCGATTTCACGCGCCAAAAATTATATTTGTGCAAAATTTACTGGAGCCTCTAAACGTACGTATATGCGACATCATGCCGAGTCGTGATAATTTAGCCCCGGTGGAAATTCAATACGATGACATTTTTCCTAATGATGCCAAATTACTTCCCCATAACACTTTCGATGGTTTACTACAAGGTCACCTGCGCCATAATACAACGAACGTTAGTATTGCTACAGACGCATCGCAATACGACGAAAAGTCAGGGGTTGGTATTTTCAGCCCAATTTCAAATTGGATTTGTTCCCTTCGACTACCCGATTTCATGCCCGTTTTTGTGGCTGAGTTTCTGGCAGTAGTGCTCGCCTACGCAAGTTAGATACAGCAATTACATCAGCTGTCATAATAACAGATTCCCTATCTCTCTGTGCGGCACTTTCTGTTGGTGCTGATAATCACGTAACAAAGGCGTTCCGTGCACTAGTACCTGCGCATTTGAGAAAAGTACGATTAGTTTGGGTGCCTGGACATAAAGGATTGTTTCTAATTGAAATAGCCGATTCCTTAGCCAAGTCGTCAATCAACCAACCAATTCTACCGCGCTGTCCATCATCCGCTAATGTGAGTGCTGCTCGGTTCCGCAGATGTACGCTTATGCAAGTCTTTATAGGTTCAGCACTAATAAACTCTACAGAATATCGCCATTTATTATATCCCTGGCGAAGAGACTTTTGCCGCACTCGAAAACAAGAAGTAGCTATCACAAGGCTGCGTTGCTGAGTACCAAATCTAAATTTCTATAAACACAGGTCTGCTCAGGCACCTTCGCCACTGTGTGCATTCTGTGATGAACTGGAAACAATAGACCATTTCTTTTTGACCTGCAGGCAGTTTAACACATTACGAAGAACCCTATTAGAAATACCTTTACGTGGTATTGGTATGGACTTATCTCTGCCTGTCATTTTGTCTTTTGGAGCTTCCATTTCTGGTTTCTCTAATGTGACAGTATGCGCGGCCGTCCGGGACTATATTGATGAAACTAATAGGTTGACTAATTAACCAGTTTCATTATCCTAACAGGTCCACATAATTATATACGTATAAAATCAGAATATTGCTCTATACTAAGAATAAATTCGTTTATGTAAATATTTGTATGCATTACATTAGGCACCACACCTTCCTAGGCTATCGGTAATCTTTCTGTTAAACCTCCATCATTCCAAATCTGAACAGTAAATTTTGAAACCACTCGATTCTTGGCCAATGCCCCACAGTGGGTATGCGCCACTAACAATAGGAGAACAACAACAACAACAACAACAACAACAACAACAACAACAACTATGGTCTATGGTAATGACCGGAAGGGATGTTCGCTGCCATGCCACCACTGCGGTGACCCACATGCAACCGTCGCCTGCACCATCCGACAGTCGTACTCTGAGGTGGCATCCAAGGACTTCCAACCACTTCAGCCAGGAACGCTGTCCAAGAACAAGGGCCGGGGTTCGTCATTACAAGCTCCTGTCAACGGCCAAAAAGACCAAGAGGCGGAAATCACAACACTGCACCAGACGGCTACTGTGTCCTCAGCCAGCCCGGACCCGGTAGTTTCTACAGGCTTGGTGGAGTCCTCCAGTGTCCCGCGTCCAGTGATCATGACCGCTGAACAGGCCGAGCCTTCGCCAGACAAGGCACCTTTTGGGGAATTCGCCGCAGAAGGTGATTCGACATCTTCCGCTCATCCTACAGCTGCGGAATCAAGCCGATGTCAACACGTCATCAAGGAGACTTCATCCCATGGTGACGAAGTCTCCATAATCGAGGAGTCGAGCACCACCACGAGTGTGACGCCACTACAGATCGATGAAGACGCCAGTCTCAGCGACGTAAGCCAGAACAGTTCAGATTCCTTTGCTCCGTCCTCACTAAACAGCCCTGGCACGAAACGCCAGAGAGTATCTAGCAGTGATTCGAAAGGCCCCTGCAGAGACAGGAGTCCCCTGCGGACTTCATCGCGGCCCGGAAGTTTCGTGCCTCTGGTGGGTTGCCTGGTCATAGAAAATTACTGAGCTGCTCGTGGGGCACCCGCTCCCGCGTCTGCTAAAGGTACCTCGGTTTTTCAGTGTATTCATATTAGATATAACTTCTCGCCATGGCTCTAACTTTCAGAGTTCTAGCCTTTAACATTTAGGGTTTCCGCAACCCACAGAAACAGGCTGAAGTATTGCATTTCGCGGGTTCAGTGTCGTGTGACTTACTGTTCAAGCAAGAAAATAATTTTTAAGCTCTCTGATGTACTCGCTTTCAAACGCGCATTTGGTGTGGATTCTTTCTTTTCGTACGCCAGAACGCATTTTACTGGTTTTAGAGTTTTTATATTTAACTGAATTCCTTTGCGGGATCATCATGTTTCTTTCGATGCAGTTGGACGCGTGCTGGCGTTCGACTGCACCTCTTGATTTGTCGGTGTGAATTCTCGAACTTTCTAAAAGCGAAGCCTTTCTTAGCGAATTTCGGCGACTTTGAGCGTATCTATCTATCTATCTATCTATCTATCTATCTATCCATCTATCTATCTATCTAGCCACCTATGACATTTAGCGCTCCTGGCCGTTTAGACAATGGTATCGATACCAAACTTGCATGACTGTAGCATGACTGTATGAAGAACACATTCGACTAGTCATAACATCGAAATCATGACATGTATGTCATGAATGTCATGATTTATATTTCGTGGTCCTGCAGCTCTTGCGGTGGGTTCATTCCCATGGCATGTTGGAAAACTAGTATGGTATGACATGATTGCATGGCGAGCACAAATAAAAGACCCTAAGACAAAAATCATGACATGCGTGTCATGTAACAACATGACTACATGCTACGCTCATGATGCGCTCACGGCCATTTCGCCAGCCTCACATATACCAAATTTGGTATTACGGTACCTGAATTGATGACGAAGGTATGTGACTGGTGCAAACATGGTAATCAGGAGATTCCATGTCATGTAACAACATGACTACATGCGACGTTCATGATGCGCTGGCGGCCATTTCGCTAGCTTCACTTATACCGAATTTGGCATTTCGGGACAAGAATCGATGACGAAGGAACGATATTCGTGCAAACATGAGAAACAAGAGTTGCGTGTCACGTAACCACATGACTACATGCTACGCTCATGATGCGCTTGCGGCCGCTTCACTAGCTTCACATGTACCAAACTGATTACGTGACGCGATCGGACGACATAGGTAAATGACACATTCAAACATAATAATCACTACATGCGTGTCAAGTAACAACATGACTACATGCCACACTCATGATGCGCTCATCGCTGTTTTGCTAGAGTCACATGTACCAAATTTGGTATTACGTGACGTCAATAGATGGCAAAGGTATGTGACTGGTGCAGACATGATAATCATGAGATGCGTGTCATGTGAGAACGTGACTACATGCCACAGTCAAGGCGCCAATACATTTAGACGTGACGCGGTGTGCGTGCTCAGCGGCGTTCATTTTGTTGTGTCACGCCGGCGTTGCCACGCCAGGTGCCTGTACTACCATATACTCGCAGGTGCTTTCCGCGCTGCTTTGCTTTGATGCGTGCGCGTTTCAGCGCGTCCGGCGCCCCCCCCCCCCCGTCACGAAAGAGGGAGACGCAGTGTTGTCTGGGTAACGCATCGGCACGAAATGCAGTATGTCTGATTTCGTGCCGGTTGCCATCGGGCCGCGCCGACAGACGCTTGTCGCACCGGTCGCGCCTGGCGTCAGACTAGAGAGTGCTCGCGTTTTGCTAACGTGTAACGTCGCTGTGCCCAGCTTGCGTGCGCGTCAACGCTACATTGGAGTATAATGGGCCCTTCATGACGCGCTTGCGGCAGTTTTGTTAGCTCCGAATATACCAAATTTGGTGTTAAGTGACGTCAATGGATGACGAAATATGTGACTGGTGCAAATATGATAATCCTGACAAGCGTGTCAAGCAAGAACATGACAACATACGACGCTCATAGCGTGCTCGCGAGCGTGTCGCTACCTTCACATAAACTAAATTGGGTATCACGCGATGTGAATGGATGGCGAATGTAAACGACACATTCAAACATAATAATTATGGCACGGAAGTCATGTACGGCATCATTTACGTTCACCTCGTAACGTTGTGTTGACTTTAAAGTGACATATTGTTACGGGGAAGATTTATTCACCGAGAGCTGGTCTTGCTAACGACTTGAAGAGCGCACAGTCATGCAGGCGAACGGGAGAAACTCCGAAGTCCAACCCACAACAACCACGTTGTCGTCTTCTTCATTTGGGTGCCAATTCAGCTGGGTCGGGGCGACAGTTCGATACACGTATCAATATTAACATTTCTTATTCGTGCTTCACATATCATCGATTCCCACTCTACGTTGGATCTGCCATTTTTTTCGCTCTCTTGATGCATTCCTTTTAAATTCACGACGTATGGTACTCTTAGGGGACTTCAAGTGCGTCTTAGACTCGCACACAGACATTAGAGGTCCGGGTCGCGGCCGGTCAAACTGGAAAGCCAGAGAACTTGAGCATCTATTGCAGCAATTGGCATTGACAGACATACATGAAAGTGCACATGTTAGCAATAACGCCTACACTTGGCGGCGAGCAGCGTAGAGCAGTAGAGTTGATCGCATACACGCATCTCCTGGTCTCACTGCCTACGTTCATGACACTGGGGTAGTGTAATTGCTACCGACACCAGAGTACATCAGTGACCACAGCCGTGTTATGCTTTCTGTCCGCCTGCCAGCGTGGACGCCAGCGATTCACAGACCATGGCGTCGCGTTTGCCGCATCCTCCAGGACTCTCCGTCTACGGAAAAATTTCCAGAACGTTACGCGCATCACTCATTGGTGCGGATATAGCTGATTTAGATCGCTTCAAAGAACAATGGCATCACCATCGCAGTGCGTCGGGCAGAAGACCTCGCGCTGTATGTCCAAAGAGGCGTCATTGTTAATTAAAAAAAAACGCATCGCCTACCGTGATGCCAGCCTTTCCCCCGTCATGCGGGCATGTCAAACGGAGCTCGTTGAACGATACCAACGTACTATGCGCGCTTCTTCGCTCTCCGCTGCAGCTCGGCGCTGTACAAGTTCACCGTGTGCGCACCCTGAGGTGCTGAGGTATGCACGCAGAGCTCTGCTTCGTACACCAGGCTCGCCTTGCCCACTCGCTAAACTCAACCGCGCCAGCTACTGCGGGTACGTGTGACTTTCAGGCGTTCACTCAACACTTTCAGACAATGGCTCAGTCTGTTGCTGGTGTCAGTTACGCAAGATCTCTTTCTTCACATCCCGTGTTGAAAAATTTACCACATGATACGAATATGTCATACGGCGTGCTGCTGTCACCACCATCCAATGACAAAATAAAGCGTGCATTGGACGCAATGAAGAAGTGTTCGGCCCCGGGCCTGACGGACTCCCTGCAGAGTTTTATGTACACTTCTGGCTTATCATCGGCCCATTTAAGTCACGGGTCATTCGCAAGTGTTCTGAAATATTACCCTTCAAACCTTTTTCCACAGAGGCCGTATAACTCTAGTCCCCAAGAAAGACCAAATGTCCATGCGACGAGAAGATTGGTTCCCTGTTACCCGGCTTAATGTAAATTACAAGCTCTAGGTCAACATTCTCATGCGCCGAATCAGACCATCTCTTGCACCATTATTCAATCCCCACCAAGTATGTTCCGTTCCACGATGAGAAATACACACACATACGTGGTTAACGCGAGACATCATTCACTACACCACTAGCCGATGTGCACAAGGACAGTTGCTTTCCTTAGATCAGGAGAAGGCTTTTGATTTCATAGAACATGGCTACTCACTAATTGTTTTACATGCGTTCGGATACCCGGATAAGTTCATTGGCCTAATTCACGTGATCTACACTCATTCAGAAAGTACCATTTACATAGATTCCAGGGAGAGCCACCCTTTTCAAGTAGCGCGTGGGGTTCGTCAAGGGTGTCCTCTTTCCCCAGTTCTATTCATCCCGGTATTAGATCTCTTCTTAAGGGCCGTTGAACGTGACCCGCAGATTCAAAGCTTGCCCCTACCTGGTAACACTGAAGTGAAGTCACTCACTACATATGCAGATGATATTACTCTATATGTTCATAATAAACAGTCGCTGCAGCATGATCTTGATACTTTCCATCATTTCGGCATTATTTCCGGTGCAATGTTAAACTTTTCTAAAAGCCAGTATTTCTTTATTAGTAACCCCAACGGTCGTATCAACATCACTTCGCTTTTACAGTGGTCTCCTAGCCCTACAATATTAGGTGTTACTTTGCCTGCATTTTGTGTACAGGACAGCATGTGGTCATCTGATGTGCGAACTCTTCAAAGTGACATAAAAGAAGCCAGACACTCGACTTCCCTCCCTCTCGTGGAACGCCAATACTTAGCTCAAGCCGTTTACCTCGGAAAATTTTGGTACCTTTTCCATTCTGCAAAACCACTGCTCCACGTGTCCAAGAAAGTGCAAAACTTCATCAGTTCATTTTGTTGGTCTGGTGGCACAGAATTTTTGTCTCGTCCGGTGTTAGCTCAACCACGAGATCAAGGTGGTTTTGCATTCCCCGACGTTTTCGTCATGCCTTCTACCTTGTGTCTCCACACTTTACTGCGAATACTAAGCAACAATGGTACGCCCGCTCAGACACTGGCTCGCTACAACCTTGGGCCATCACTACGCGTCCTCCTGCCGGTTTGCCAAGTTAACCAAGGTGCCCAATCAACTGAACTGCCATCTTTGTATCGAGTACGTCCTTCTGACATTTACGTCCTTCTGGCATTTCACTGATGGTTAGAGGCTACGTGCTCAGAGATAGGGGTGGCCAAATCTAAAGTGGTGGACACAATGGCCGCCCTGATGTGGCCCTTGGTGCCCCAGCATAGACAATCTATAATGAACCACCTTCGGAGACCAATAAATGCAGCAATGTTGCCAGGACATCTCCGGGGCATTATCTGGTGGTTGGGCTGGAGCTTGCTTCCCACTTAGGATCGGTTGCAGCGATGGCAGGTGGTTCGCACTTCCACTTGCCCCAATGGCGTCAAGATCGAGACCAATTGACATGTGACAATGGAATGTCCAGTCTCGAGCCTTTTTTTGCGTGCGGACCATGCTGCTTTTTGGTTTCAGGGTGTTCGAACATTCGTGTCCAACAGCCGATTCCCTTGCGGGCGCTTTTCGGCACTTTTATTTGTTGCGGGGCTGTTCAGCCTTTGGCTAAACCGATGCGAGGACGTGGCTGCGAGCTGCCACCGGCGTGCTTTGTGGTCGATACTGGGCCAAATGAGACGAGAGATCCTCGCGTTTTGCTCTGAGAAGCTTTTCTTCTTCGGGGAGCATGAGTTTCGGTGACATTGGTCGTGCGATTTTGTGAATGTTGAACACGAAAGGGTAAAACTCATTTTTAGACCGACGTGGTGCTAAGTAGCGCCCGTTAAGTCGTTATTCATGATTTCGTTTGTAACCAATTGTGTTTGATTGGATCTATTGTATCGTTGTACCATTCATTGTGTCATGATATCCCATGAATTCTTGTGCACACGTATGCCAAGATTCTCATGTATATTAGAGCAACGCAGTGATATTTGTCGTGGTACATAGATGTGCCAAAGTGTATGTGCCTTATTGCTGGAATGTTATGAAACCTTTGTTTTTGTACATGATGTAAATAATTGTTTTCTAAACACGTAATCTATGTGCTCACCATGAGGTTCTGCGCTTTGCGAAAAGCTCCCTTCTCAACCCGTCGAGTTCACTGGGAACTCAGGCCGCAAGATCCTCTCGTGCGTTGCCACCGGCACGTGACCAATCAGTTTTCATAACTCACTTTGCCGACACTGCTCATACGACCATATCATCGCATCCCGGTACCGCCGAAGCAGCCACAATGCTAAGTAGGCTCCTCCATCTTTCATCAAAAGTAGCTGAACAATTTTGCACAAGTCCGTCAGCGGACGAAGGGAAAAAGGCACTGTCTTTCATGAAGCGTGGCTCGGCCCCCGGGCCGGACGAGTAGGCCGTTGAGTTTTATGTAACGTTTTTGAACGACATTGGCGCTCTTTTCACCTATATTATTTGCCGCTGCTTTGAGACCTTTGATTTCCTCGACAGCTTTCGCGATGATCGAATTGTTTTAATACCTAAACATGACCCATCATCAGTTCGCCCAAAGGAGTAAAGACCAATTACTCCCCTCAACGTTGATTATAAAACTTTCGCAGCAGTTATCACTCGGCGTTTGAGAAGCCTGATGCCTTCCTTAATAGGTCGTCATCAGGTGTGCTCTATTCCTTGAAAAAAACCGCAGTGTTTCCTTTGTTACGCGTGATATAATTGCGTACACGTTCGCAAGATCAGCTCGGGGACTCTTGGTTTCACTTGTCCAAGAAAAGGAATTCGATCGCCTCGAACATAGACTTATATTCACCTTAATGGCAGCGTTTGGCTTCTCCCAAAACTTCATAGAGTTTTTCAGAAACGCATACCGAAATATACACAGCACGTTGTTTCTTGATGGTTTAGAGAGTGCTTCATTTCCTGTTGCCCATGATGTTCGCCAGGGTTGTCCTCTATCTCCCTGTACTTATTGTACTCAGCCTTTAACCATTTCTTCGCTCGCTAATTGCTGATTCATACATTTTAGGCCTTCCACTACCAGGTAGTGGTACCGTGAAGGTGACTGCATTTGCTGATTACATCAAATTGTCTTTGAAGAATGAGGACAGTTTATCCCGTAGCCCATATATACAACATTTTGCTCAATATGGCAGTATTACAGGAGCCGCGCTAAATTTTTCAAAATGTTGATATATATTCATTGGTTCGCCAGACGCCTGCCTAAGTCCCTTTTTCGGTCTTCAAAAAAGCTACTCCATTCGCATTCTGGGGCTTGGCTATATTTGCTACGGCATGTCAGCCTCCTTGTAGGTTCCAATAATCAGAGACGTAAAACGACACATCCGGAAGGCACATGAGTATGATTTACCGATAGTCGGAAGAAGGTATTTAGCACTGACTGTGTTTTGCGGTCGTGCATGGTGCATATCTCATGTCATACAGCCCCCATTACGAATAACTAGGTCGTTGCAATCCCTGATTGGTTCATTTTTCTGGTCAGATGGAACAGAGCTGGTTTGCCGAGCAGCACTTGGGCAATCGCACAACTGCGGTGGATTCACATCCCAATCCGTGTCTGTTCGCTGCCGGCTGCTTGCCCTGCGATTCTTACTTCGCTTGTTGCACGGTGATCAGTGTCCCGCTCGTGATCTTGTCTACTATTTCTTAGGCACCAAGATACGCTATTTTCTGCCAGGTGCACGACTTGACTCTGCATCGCAAGCACTTCACGTGCCTGCATTTTACTCCCCGGCCATACCATTTTATCGACACGCACGGAAAGTTTGTTCCGATGTTGACATTCTAGAAAGTCGTATTGTAGATACGACGGCGGCTCTTCTGCTTCCTCTGGAGCCTTCAGCTTGTCTAGCACTCTGAGACATGTCTCGTGGAGCGCGATAACGGCATCGTTTTTGCCTGGTGATCTCCATGACTTCATGTGGCGTCTTGGATGGAGAGTACTCCCAACACCGGACAGACTGAAGATGTGGAGCATGGTTCCTTCTTCCACTTGCCCTAACTGCCCGTTACAGGATTCTGACCATCATTGCTGCAGCAATGTGTCATTGCGAAAGCCTTTTGGAAGGCTGTTAACACTGGTTTCCGTGGCCTAAATGTTAGTCGCTTTGTCACACCTGGTCACTGCTCGCGTTGTCGCTTTGTGCACCTTCCAATAGCTGCGGGAGCTTTCTGTTTGTGGCGTAATAGGTACGAAGCTGTAGCGGTAGCTCATCGTCGTCGTGCTCTCTTTCCAATTCTGAGGCGCTTTTACTCTGAATTTCTATGTTTTTGTCGGAGGAATTGTTCTTCCTCGGAGAGGAAGAATTTCTACGACAATGGTAGTGCCATTTCCTGTCCGTTGTTGATGGACGTGTTTGGTTAGTTTTTCACCTGACCTGGTTCCTATAGCCAAATCGCCTGTCAGTCTGATTAGTGCATGTAATCTGTATGTGTTCACTATTTCTATGTATTTGTGTACGCCCCGTATGCGTGTGGGTTCGTGTATATATGCACTCCATTCTAGCGCTGTAAATTATAAATTACACGCATCTTGATACCTCTTGTAAATAGTTGCCCACATCTTCTGTAAATTCTGTATATAGATAATGACTAAACCATGCACATTGTGATTACCGTGTATATGTAGTGTATGTAGCGATTATTAACATGTGTTAGGTATACCCTACGGACTGGAACACTTTTGTTTTTTTTGTTTTTGTTTGTTTGTTTGTTTGTTTGTTTGTTTGTTTGTTTGTTTGTTATGAGGCTTTTTTGTAAAGACACTGGTTGCAATAGTTAGTAACGTCCCACGATAGAATAATTTTTTTTCTAAATACTCGACCTCATGAAGTGTGAGGCCCATGGAATGGATTCTTGCTCTGCCAAAGTACAGTACCAATACTCTAAATATTAACAACTTTTTCAATAAAGCTTAGTCTAATCAGACTAAGCTCCATTTATCGGATAAAAAAGCAAAGCGAAAAGCACCGTTTATGTTATTTCGTTGCCTAGCACGTAAGTCTAATACTAGTGTTAGACGGGAGTTTGGAAGTCCATTGAACCAATTCTCAATTGACGCAACTGTCAGGCACGGGCGATACACTGTACAAGCTTCATAGCTTGTAAATCACTGAGTCTTCACTCGTTCTCATGAAGATGGTTGGTAACGTGGTGGCAATCTCTACTCAGCTTTGTTTTTTTTTTGTTTCTCCCCTTTGTTTTATTTTTCGAATTTAACATTTCACACGGGCAATTTCGAAGGCCATTTAGTCAATTTCCTATCGAGTCAATGGAGCACCCCACACCTCCGTCGAAACTACGAAAGCGGAAACAGCGGGAACGTGCCAGTGTTGACAAGTGGTGACAACGTGGCCAGTTTGGCGGCTGTACATCTTAAAAACCAAACATTAATTCGTAATTACGAATAAATATTTTCTTGAAATATTTTAACACAAATAATGACGCATGTGTATTGTTAAATCTCTCTACATTATCTTGATTGCGATAACGTCAGAACGAAAATAGATATTTTTAGCACCCCACATGTTTTTGCGAGAAATACCTGAATCACTCAACGACCGTTAAAGACTGCCGTGTTGCAGTGTGACCACTATATCCAGAAGATGGTGCTGCAGGCGACCTTTCGACAGCCGTCGACTCGATGGCCTTTGAAGACGGCCCGTGTGACACAGGTGTATAAGACGTCCAAAAATAAAGACGGTAACATAATAAAGAAAAAAAAGTATCATGCGTGCCTGTGTGTACCTGCGTGTGCTGTGTGCGTGTTCAATACAGGGAATCATCATCATCATCACCATCAGGCTGACTACGGCCACTGCAGGATAAAGGCCTCTCCCATGTTCCGCCACTTTGCTTGCTGCTGCCACTTTATACCCGCAAACTTCCTGGTCTCATCAGCCCACCTAACTTTCTGTCTCCCCCTAGCCCGCTTGCTTTCTCTAGGAATTTAGTCAGTTACCCTTAATCACCAGCGGTTATCCTGCCTACGCGCTACATGCCCGGCCCATGTCCATTTCATCTGCCTGGTTTCAACTATGATATGCTTAATCTCAGTTTGTTCCTGATCCACTCTACTCTTTTCTTATTTCTTAAGGTTTCACCTGTCATTTTCCTTTCCATCGCTCGCTGCGTCGTCCTCAATTCAAGCTGAACCCTCTTTGTAAGTCTCCAGGTTTCTGTTCCATAGCTAAGTACCGGCAAGATAAAGCTGTTATATACCTTCCTCTTGAGGGATAGTGGCAATCTACCTGTCATGATTTTAGACTGCTTGCCAAATGAGCTCAATCCCATTCTTATTCTTCTATTTACTTCAGTATTGTGGTCCGGCTACGCGGTCATTACCTGTCCCAAGTAGACATAGTCTTTCACAACTTCAAGTACACTATTGCCTACCTCGAAGCGCTGTTCTCTTTGAGGTTGTGGTACATTACTTTCGTTTTCTGCAGAATTGTTTTAAAACCTACCTTTTTGCTCTTCTTGATTGATTGATATGTGTGGTTTAACGTCCCAAAACCACGATACTGATTATGAGAGACGCCGTAGTGGAGGGCTCCGGAAATTTCGACCACCTGGGGTTCTTTAACGTGCACCCAAATCTGAGCACACGGGCCTACAACATTTCCGCCTCCATCGGAAATGCAGCCGCCGCAGCCGGGATTTGAACCCGCGACCTTCGGGTCAGCAGCCGAGTACCTTAGCCACTAGACCACCGCGGCGGGGCCTTTTTGCTCTTCTTGTCCAACTCTGAAATCATGAGGTGAAATTCGTCCCCTGAGTTAATCTGCAATGCAATGTCATCAGCAAAGCGCAGGTTTACTTAGGTGCTCACCATTAACTCTCATTCCTAACTCTTCCCACTCTAGGCCTCTGAAAACCTCATTCAAGCATGGGATAAATAGCGTTGGCGAGACTGTATCATCTTGCCTTACATCCTTTTTGATTGCTATTTTCTTGCTTTCTTTGTGGAGAACTATGGTGGCAGTTGAACTCTATACTTGGATAAAAAATTGCGATTGCACCTCTATTGCACGCGTCCTGTGCAAGATGGAAATGACTTGATGTGTCTGCAGCTTTAATGTCAAGTTAGGCAACAATCATCACTAAACTGAATCTAAGAAGAGAAACGGCATACGAGCGGTGTATACATAACGCTTCACACGCAGGGCAACTACACCACTATCAAAGAATGGGTTCTGTTAAAAACAACAGAAGCAAATGTGCGCCAACTCGTTGAAATTCACTTCCGTGTAGTGAATGTGTACGTTGGCGTGAAAGAAGTTGATGTATGTATTTTGTTCGTAAGAGCGCACTTTGCCCCAAGCAAAAACTTCCGTGCAACTGATAGAACATAATTCTTGCGAAATTTCGTACTGCGATTTGTGAGTCTGTGATGACAAATGGGGCATTAGTGTGAGCTATATGTAGAGAGCAATAGCTACCTCCTCCGCTGCTTCGACGTGCCTAGTATTGATAGAAGCATTGGTTATTCATTCGTTCATACTGTCTACAACCGCAAAAGCAAAATGTCGGTGGTCCCGATGGCGCACTGCATAAATAAGGAGCACTTCGTCATTGCGTCCAAATCTCTATACACTATTCTCCACTCATCGATTACCTACTTCGTCGGTGTAAGCATGCATAACCAAACTATGTGGCCCACAACCCAAGCAGCCAAGATGCTCTATTTTGCGGTTCAGCACTGTGTAGGGAACTCTAATCTGGGGTCTTGAGGCCTTTAAAATGCAGAGTTTGGGCGAAACTTTAAGAATGAAGGCCTTTTTCAGGCCCTTTCGGCCAAAGCCAAGCATGTAACTACATTTGAATCACATCGCTAAAATATAAATGTCTGAACATGAAGGGCACAATGATCATTTTTCCGCGGTCCCCGCTTCTAACATATTCACCGTTAGAACAACTATAGCTGCTCCGGTGGTGAGCATTTAGAGTGGGTTTCAAAACTACCTCGTACTAGAGTGGCTTTAACATCTGCAGATGCTGGATGCAAGTGCACCTATTCGATGAACCAACGAAAAGAGATACCACTTTAATATATTTACGCTGTTCGCCCAACAATCGCTTCCCGAACTTTTCCCTAACTACGACCGAGAACCATCGCCTTTCACGAAACAAAGACTCAATTCATTCCTTCGTTCATTTCTAAAGAAATTACAAAATTTCTAAAGTTAATGCAGCTGCACTTCAGGTTCATATGGTCACCAGTAAGTGCGCTGCAACCCACCCGTGTGGCTGGGCCTTCGCGACGACACAATGCAGATGTGAGACGCGTACAGTTATAGATACTGCTGAGCAAACATCTTGCGGAGCTTCCACGGCGTTGACTCTTGCGTATGAAACATAGCATGGACACACACAATCAGATGCTACTTCTAAAGTTAACTAAGCACATAATGAATATGATGACAATGAATAGACATTTAGCATTAGTTAGCAACCTTTTGAGTTTACGTTTGAAAAACGCCTGTGAGTTGGCTTTTCCGCAGCAATGTTTTCCAAGTAGAAGCCTTTTTCCCAGACAACTTTTGCTGTTCTGACGACGTAGACTGCTCCACATTCCAGCGAAGGTGGGGAGCAAGGAACCTCAAAGGCTTTTCAACGCACACTGCCGGAATGACATGCCTCTTTGTACGCTACGTGCATACGTGGATGAAGATAATAGTGGAAACGAAATAAACGAAAGGCAGGGGTCAATGACGAATAGTAGAAACAATTTTCCGTCTTGTCTATGATATAGGTTATTTGGTTGAAAACAAAACTTGCTCGCATGTTTTGCAAACTATTTGCAAACTATTTTGCAAACTGTTCATTCCGTGATTCTGAAGCTCGCGCTGTCGTCAATATCATTAGTTCGATTTATTGGCATCTAATTGCCCCAAACGTTGACAGTCGCAACGTGCTGTCAGGCGTCTATAGCCTCTAGCACTTTGATTAGCGGCGCGATCACGGAGCGTAGGCTCGCGTCCCCCGGTTTGTCGTCGTACTTGATCGCCTTGCACTTCGCCTTGTCCCAGTGGTTCACGCACAAGATGCCCAGCATATTGCCCTCGTAGTGCTTCAGGAGTCTCTTGACGAAGTCGTGCGCCCCCTCATCACAGGTGCCGCGGATGGCGTCGCTCATGCAGACCTCCAGTTTCCTGTACTTACTGCGCAAGAAAAGGCAGACAAGAGGTGTCAACTCTGTCAACGCGAATGAAACTATACCAATGCAGAACCAATGTATCCTTGTAGCCGCACTAATTGTTGAAACAAGAACAAGTGATTGAGCTATCGTTGATTTCATGGTTACCACTACTTCTTTTCACTTAGCTGCTGGGCCATAAGAAGCAAAAAAAGTATTTTGCTCAATGAGCTAAGAAGTTTCATTTTTCACCGAACACACTAGTCTTAGCCCACAGAAGAAATATGCATTCGTGCACACGAGGTTTGTTCCGGTGAGTACTGATCACAAATAGCAGGTTCCTCAGAGAAGCGGTCAAGGACATTTATTGATACGCTACTCTTTTGGGACTTTTGTCTGTCACCATTTGAGGCATGCATATGTATATATATATATATATATATATATATATATATATATATATATATATATATATATATATATATATATATATATATATATATATATATATATATATATATATATATATATATATATATATAGGCAGGCATGGTGGTTGAGTGGCCGTAGCGTTGCATATAGTCTAGTAGATCCTCCGTGAGCGGTCACAACGTGGTTTATTTCGACGTTTCGGCCTAGAGTCTGGCCTTCATCAGGAATAAAGACACAGTTGATGAAGGCCAGACTCTAGGCCGAAACGTCGAATGACCGCTCACGGAGGATCTACTAGACTATATATATATATATATACATATATATATATATATATATATATATATATATATATATATATATATATATATATATATATATATATATATATATACAGAACATGACGGCAATGGCCAAAACTCTCCGAATCGATTGTTCTACAACGAAGAGCAAGCTTTTGAGCAAGTGAGTTGCATGAAACCGACGACGACATTTCGGGGGAAGGGGGGCAGCACGGCAAGCGACGCGTGCTTGGCAGTCAGAGGGTAAAAATTGGGCTAAACATTAACCAAACTATAAAACTGGGACAGAAATATAGAAACTGCCTACAGGTTATGTCCGCACGTATGGCCGAAAGTTAAAACCTTATTTGAAGTGAAAACTGACATGTGGGCCTCCATATAAGAGGTCACCATGGAAGGGGCAATGCTTTCACGCCGTGCTGAGGGACTAACAATACCGCCCCATGGCCGCAATGTTCCGAACCCTGCTCTAAAAACAATGAAGCTGCTTTGTCCTAGTGATGCAAAGCTGGGTTACAGCAGAGCTGGTCAACACGTTCTGGTCCTGGCTTGGCGAGGTGGTGTTCGGTTTTTCCAAGTTTCGCAAGGTAATTTACGTATTGCCTATCAACTTTTTGACTATAAATTGATTTTCAGGACGTATCAGGGATACATTTTCTTTAGTCAGGCCAAGCTCATCCAAGCATCTTGCAGAATTTAGTCATTTATCAGTAATTTTTTATCTTTTGATAGGTTCCCAATTGGCTATGCCTGGGCCTTGTATTGTATAAAAGGCTGTAGTTGAAATATTAGGCCTTTACTATCGTGTGGCCTTCTATTTGGGCCATCGTCAAGACTTCCAAGCATTGTAATAGGTTTATTGGTTACAATTAAGTTAGAGATTTAGTATTTATTGGCATTGGCGGACTATTATTAGGCTTTAGCCATGTATTTGGACTTAGCGTAACACATACGAACATTTTATGCGCTTTAGCGAAAATTGAAGGATTATATATTAGCTGTTGATTTGTTATCGATGGACTACCACTATACTCGGCGAGAACTTATCTTGACATTACAGCGAAAGGACAACGGCAGCAGGGCTTCTGCACATTCGCCTTCCTCCGCAAGTATAGTCCACACCGTCATGTACGTCATGATTCATTTCAAAAAGGGGCCCGCGGAAAGGGTGGCGCTAAAACTGGAAAGAAAAGGTAGCCACTCTTCAAATCGAAAGATTATTGTTTTTCACCTATGACTTCCTGCAACTGTTCGAGTCTCATATGAAAGCAGCAATATTTCCGCAAAGCAAATGATAAAATTTTCCAGTAAACTTATCTATTTTTCGCGTGATAGCAGGTATGCGTTTACGTTCTGTATCTTCCACAGTTCTGTCCAGAAATAATGTCGCCTAGTGTAGATATTCATGGCGATACTCCCGTACCCGCCGGATCCATCTAGTGTACACCTATTTCCGAGACCGCCAGGCTTGCTGAAGAGTGTCGTGAGCTTGCCAAGATTTTTACGACGCATGAGCAAGAGCGACCGAAAAGTATTCATGATGGCTCCACCCCACGTTCTTTCCTGGTTCCCTCGTATAGCTCTCAATCCTAACCTCTGTAACTGGCCTTTCTTCCAAACTACTTCCGAAATACGAAGGCCCCTACCGTGGTCATCGAGCGCACATCTCCGGCCAACTATCTGATCGAACCAATTGAACAGTCTTCGGACATGCGCCGTCGCGGGCGCAACATCGTCAACGTGGAGCGCCTGAAGGCTTATTATGACCCGCTCGTAGTGACAAGCCGTTAGGTCGCCAGGCAGCTCCCTCTTGGACCCAGGGGTAATTGTAGCGAAGCTTCCGAACTCTGAAATGGGTCGAACTCTGGAGTGCCTTCTTGTGGGTCTACCCAGAAAAGACGCCGTTCGCGCTGCGAGTCCGTGCTTGGCCGTGACAGTCGTCATAGGGAATGATCGCTGGTTGTCGGGTGATGAACGCCTTAACGATGGCTAAGCTTAGCTCAACAAGTTTTAGCTATGCTTATGTACACTCGACTGCGCTCTGTTAAGCTTGAATATATGAATTACACAAAGCTAGGTCGAGTTTTCACGAGTGCCGCACGCAGATCAAAAAGTTTAAGCTGTTCGGCTGTTGGAAATCAAGGAATAGACAACCTGCGATAGAGACATGGTCAGTTAAGGAAAGGTCATGTGTAATACGAAGGAATTGTCTCCCAGCAGGATTGATTGATTCAGTCATTCATTCATTGGTTCATTGATTCATCGATTGAAGTGATTTAATATAATTTCACGAAGTCCCCGCAATCAAACCCATTTTCACAGTTTACCAGCATCTCGAGCAGCATGACACCCACCACAACTTTTATTCTTCGCGACAGGAACGATGCTAGCTGAGCACAATGAACTTACATCCACACGTGCTTAGTTAGGTCGCTGGTGTGACCCACTTACCAGCAGCCACCGGTGATTCGCTGTCTCGGCTCCAACCTCGAGGCGACATCCAGGTCCATGATGAAGTTTTTGACGCAGGTGTGGAACTTAGAGCCCACCTTGTTCAGGCATGGAGCGTACTTTATAAAGTCTGCATGCATAAAAAAAAACAAAAAAACGTTCGTCATCTTCAGTGCTTGAATCAAACGACTACGATGTATTTCGGTACAATGACACATTTTCACTCAATAAGAACTTAAACACCACTGCAATGCTTACACTGATGCTCCGTTTCGCCAGCTCAATGGTGTTAGTGCCATTGCCGCGACTCTTTTCACATAATTTGTGGAGCGAGCGTGTGTCCCAGTGGAAAAGAAAGGGGAACCGACCAGGCACGAAATGGGGCGCAAGAAATGCACGGAAACCGCAACAATGAAGAAGACCATGGTTATCGACAGTAGCACCGACCTCTCCTTATATACGTTTAACAGAAGAAGCGCTGTCTCCGAATTCAGCTAAGGCCGTCTTTACTTGGCTTTCGTTTGACGCTGAAGGTAACGCTTCTCTTTCGTTCAATAAGTGAGAATGATAAAGGAAAAACAACAATTAATCAGTCCCACACATACTCAAATACGCAACATTTACGCCATATCCTCACCACTCTGCGACGCATTTATTGATGTTCTGATGAAGGCCGGACCTGCGGCCGAAACGTCAATAAAATCAATTCGTACGTGCGTCTTCTTCCCTACGGATAATCTTACCCTGACCCAGCATCACTTCTGTTTTTTTGTATTTAGTATATATATATATATATATATATATATATATATATATATATATATATATATATAATATATATATATATATAATAATTATGAGATATAACAGACAGTAATGCCAAGGAATGTACAGGGGAAGTTATTATACCAATGGAATGTAAAAATAAGAAGAAAGAAAAGTGGATGAATAAATTACCAACTGTGAGCTGGTAATTTTTTCATCCACTTTTCTTTCTTCTTATTTTTACATTCCATTGGTTCTAATAACTTCCCCTGTACATTCCTTGGCATTACTGTCTGTTATATCTCATTATTATTGTGTTAAAACACGGAAAAACGAGCCCTTAGGTATCCATTTCTTTCCCTTATATATATATATATATATATATATATATATATATATATATATATATATCGGAAGTGATGTCTTCCTTAGGAAACTGGCGTGACGAAATAGAAATGATGGTGTGGCCCAATAAATTGAGAGAAAAGGCGGGCATTCCTGCAAAGTCATCTATGGCTGTTCTTTACCGACGAATTCCCGCAACAATTTCAGTCTTATAATATATAAAGCACCATTTATTTAAACAAAGCAAATGAGAACATTTTCATTTAACTTGAATACTACGTTAAGGGGTATTAGTAAGCAGGCACTTTGGCTTTGCAGCTTCCACAGTGCTTTCAAGAAAACTTGTCATCAAGTATAGTTCTTGGCTTTGTTCTGTAGAGCGTAAAAATAGGAATTCATGTCGGTCGTCAAAGAAATTCTATATTGTAATTCCCGCCTGCGTATGCACACCCCTTGTTGAGTACAATGACAATAAACATGGGAGCAAAATAAAAATAAATAATATAGAATAAAAATGTTCTATAGCCCTAATCTCTTCTTTAAAGCGAAACATTTTATGCCTGCTTGTCGGCACTGCACGAAAGCTACATTTCTGGTACATTCCAGTGTCGGCCTTGGATCCGCGCCACATTATTTGCAAGTCTCGGCTTTCTTTCTGGTGCCATGTGCACTGAAGCGCTCGCTTCAAAGTAATGTTATCGGGAAAACTCTAGTGAGCGTCGCTTATGTCATCAGAGCCTTAGCTTCAGGACATGAGCAGATTCTATTTGCCAATATACCACACACGTACGAGGAAACGTGTACAAAGCGCACCAAGTGAAAAGTGATATGCCGCAGGACTCAGTGGCTGTAAGCTCGTCGGATGGATGAAATTCCAACGTGCGTGCGCTCACATTCCCGTTAACAAAGAGTCACCTTGTACTTGCCTCGACGATAGCCGGCCACACGTAGCCTCGATTCGTTGCGGACGTCCGTCCTACAAAGGGCAGGCTTCAAGTTTCTTGCAGTGTTGCGAGCTCATTTATTTGCCTTTCCTCATCAGTCGTTGGCACCTACCCTCAACCGGGCCACGTAGTCATGCATCAACAACATTCTGCGCGTATTTCATTGGGTACAGCTGTACTACAGAACCATTGCCCTCAAGCAAGCACAGCAGTTCCAACTGTTCATAGATCACAAAATTACACGAGCCAATGCTTTCTCGCCACGGTCGATTCTCCCTTCGGTCAAGGTGAATCGGGGTGAAAGGTGTATAAGCTGATAACGAGTGCAAATGTAAGTTCTAGTTCCTTCTTTGTGTCGTTTTTTTACTGAAATTAAAAAGTAAGGAAGGAGTTCACCATTGCTTTGCGCCAGCTACTCCCTTCTTCCACTTGGTTATTGGCGTATAAAACGTCAGAAAAAATTATATGTATATATATATATATATATATATATATATATATATATATATATATATATATATATATATATATATATATAGTATATATATATATATGTATATATATATATAGTTCATTTTTATACTAATATTTGTGTCTTCAAAAAATAAGAAAAAATAGACCATCTCCCACAGAAGGAAACCGCGATGGATTGCGAAGCAGCGGCGGTGCGCATGGCGTTGACCCGGTGGAGTCGCTGCGTATGTGTCGTGCTCGGGCAGTCGAGCAACAGAAGATACACATCCTCGTCCACGAGGCCACGCAAACATGTTGACGATGGTGCAAGCTGAATACATCGTAAGAAGTACTTTGCGGAAGCACATGCGAGTCTTGGGCGATGTCTGACTGAGCCGATACGTCTTAAAAGCTGAGGCTCTAATTTGCACTCAATATTAGGCTCAACCGCGTGCAGGATGGATTCCCTTGTGGTCTCTGAGAGAGAGGTCGGTCAGTGAAATTCACGTTTTGGTTTTTCGTAAATTCAGCGCACTGATATACACAAATGAGGTGGGTAGCTCTGTAACACCTGTATAATGTCGGGTCCTGGCACGTAGTTTGATAAGAAACGATTCCTTCAGGAACCCGTTAAGAGCGGCTTGAATCTGACTTTGTGGCTTTGACATTACATCATCATCATCATCAGCCTGACTACGTCCACTGCAGGACAAAGGCCTCTCCCATGTTCCGCCAATTAACCCGGTCCTGTGCTTGCTGCTGCCAATTTATACCCGCAAACTTCTTAATCTCATCTGCCCACCTAACCTTCTGTCTCCCCTTAACCCGCTTCCCTTCTCTGGGAATCCAGTTAGTTCTCTTAATGACCAGTGGTTATCCTGTCTAAGCGCTACATGCCCGGCCCATGTCCATTTCCTCTTCTTTATTTCAACTATGATATCCTTAACCCTCGTTTGTCTCCTAATCCACTCTGCTCTCTTCTTTTCTCTTAAGGTTACACCTACCATTTTTCTTTCCATTGCTCGCTGCGTCGTCCTCAATTTAAGCTTAACCCTTTTTGTAAGTCTCCAGGTTTCTGCTCCGTAGCTAATTACCGGCAAGATACAGCTGTTATATGCCTTCTTCTTGAGCGATAGTGGCAATCTACCTGTCATAATTTGAGAGTGCTTGCCGAATGTGCTGCACCCCATTCTTATTCTTCTAGTTTCAATCTCGTGGTTCGGCTCTGCGGTTATTACCTGCCCTAAGTAGACATAGTATTTTACAACTTTAAGTGCACTATTACCTATCTCGGAGCGCTGCTCTTTTCCGAGGTTGTTGTACATAACTTTTGTTTTCAGCAGATTCATTTTAACACCCACCTTTCTGCTCTCCTTGTCTAACTCCGTAATCATGAGTTGCAATTCGTCCCCTGAGTTACTCAGCAATTCAATGTCATCGGCGAAGCGCAGGTTACTAACGTACTCTCCATTAACTCTTATCACTAACTTTTCCCAATCCATGCTTCTGAAAACTTCCTGTAAGCACGCTGTAAATAGCATTGGGGCGATTGTGTCCCCCTGCCTTACACCCTTCTTGATTGGTATTCTGTTGCTTTCTTTATGAAGCACTATGGTAGCAGTTGATCCCCTGTAGATTTCTTTCGGGATGTTTATATATACTTCCTGGACGCCCTGGTTCCGCAGTGTCTGCATGATGGCTGATAATTCCACTGAATCAAACGCCTTCTCATAATCTATGAAGGCTATGCATATTGGTTGGTTATATTCTGAGCATTTCTCTATTACCTGATTGATAGTGTGAATGTGGTCGATTGCTGAGTAGTCTGTTCAAAATCCTGCTTGTTCCTTTGGTTGATTGAATTCTAATGTTTCCTTTACTCTGTTAGCAATTACCTTTGTAAATAGCTTGTATACTACAGAGAGCAAGCTGATCGGCCTGTAATTCAAGTCCTTGTCATCTCCTTTTTTATGTATTAAGATTATGTTGGCGTTCTTCCAAGACTCTGCTACTCTTCCCGTCAGGAGACACCTCCTAAACAGGGTAGCTAGTTTTTCTAACACAATCTGTCCTCCATCTTTCAGCAGATCTGATGTTACCTGATCCTCACCAGCAGCTTTGCTTCTTTGCATGCTCTCCAAAGCTTTTCTGACTTTTTCTATTATTACTGGTGGGGTGTCATCCAGGTTACTGCTAGTTCTTATAGTATTAAAGTCGTGGTTGTCTCGGCTACTGTACAGATCTCTGTGAAACTCCTCCGATATTTTAACTATCCTATCCATATTGGTAGTTATTTTGCCTTCTTTGACCCTTAGTGCATACATCCGACTTTTGCCTATCCCAAGTTTTCTCTTCACTGCTTTGACGCTTCCTCCGTTTTTCAGAACGTGTTCAATTCTCTCCATGTTATACCTTCTTGCATCGCATATCTTACGTCTATTAATCAACTTCGAAAGCTCTGCCAGTTCTATTTTGTCTGTTGTACTTGACACTTTCATGATTTGACGCTTCTTCATTAGGTTTTTCGTTTCCTGGGAAAGCTTGCCAGTGTCCTGTCTAACTACCCTGCCTCCAACTTCCACTGCACACTCCGTAATGATACTCGTCAGATTATCATTCATTGTATCTACGCTGAGGTTAGTTTCCTCACTAAGAGCCGAGTACCTGTTCTGCAACGACACTCTGAATTCCTGTACTTTCCCTCTCAGTGCTAGCTCATTGATTGGCTTGTTGCGTATCAGTTTCTGTCATTCCTTCTTCAAGTCTAGGCGAATTCGAGACCGTACCATTCTATGGTCACTGCATCGTACCTTGCCAACCACTTCCACATCCTGCACGATTCCTGGGTGTGCACTCATTGTAAAATCTATTTCGTTCTTATTTTCGCCATTAGGGCTCCTCCATGTCCACTTGCGATTTTCTTGTTTTCGGTAGAAAGTATTCAAAATCCATAAATTATTGCGTTCTGCGAATTCTACTAGTAGCTCTCCTCTGGCGTTTCTAGTACCGATGCCATAATCTCCTACTGCCTGGTCTCCAGCCTGCTTCTTCCCTACCTTAGCATTAAAGTCGCCCATCACTATAGTATACTGTGTTTTTACCTTTACTCATTGCCGATTCCACGTCTTCATAGAAGGTTTGAACTGAAGCGTCATCATGGCTGGATGTAGGCGCGTAAGTCTGTACCACCTTCATCTTGTATCTTTTATTCAGTTTAATTACGATACCTACCACCCTTTCATTAATGCTATAGTATTCCTCTATGTTGCCAGCTATGTTTCTGTGAATAAAGAACCCCATTCCCAGTTCTCTTCTGTCTGCCAATCCCCGATAGCAAAGGACGTGCCCATTCTGTAGCACCGTATAGGCCTCATCTGTCCTCCTAACCTCACTGAGCCCTATTATATCCCATTTTACACCTTCTAGCTCCTCGAATAGTACAGTTAGACTTCCCTCACTAGATAAGGTTCTACCGTTAAACGTTGCCAAGTTCAGGTTCCAATGGCAGCCTGTCCGGATCCAGAGATTCTTAGCACCCTCTGCTGTGTTGCAGATCTGACCACCGCCGTGGTCAGTTGTTTCGCAGCTGCTGGGGACTGAGGGCCGTGAGTTATTTGACGTATGCATGTGGGAGGTGGTGGCCAGATACTGCACCAGGGTGGCCAATCCTTCTCTGGTGAGGGAGTGCGTTCCCGGCGGTGGTTACCGGTGAGGCCGCACCTCGGACCTCTTAATGCAGTTCCATCAACACGCTGATTTTTTTTTAATCCGGTTGGGAACTGCGCGGCACCGAGATTTGAACCACGGACCTCTTGCATGCGAGACGGATGCTCTAACCACTACGCCATCGCCGTACGACTTTGACATTACATCTCTGTGCAATCGCACGATAGGGCAGGACAACGTAGGTGCGCAACTTGAAACAATGATATTTTCTTAGGTCCCTTAGGTGCCTTGTGAATGTGGAAAAGTTGACTGACAACGCTCCTCAAAAGTCAACACTAGTGATGATGAAAATCATAAATAAGCACGTCAACAGACGGCGTCATCACGACGTCACCGTGGCGTCCAATATAGCTGCGCCATGTGATGTTGTCGTCACAAGAAAGCAAATCAAATCGTTGCTTGGTGACAGGTGCACCAATTATCCAGGCAATTATCCAGGATTCGGTGCTAGAAAATTGGAAAGCCCCTGGGTTTTCGCATTGAAGAGTTAAACACGGCAGCAACATCCTCTGCCTAGTGCTCACTTCAACCACTCAGAGCTGCTTTTTATTTTATGATGTCCCTCGAGGATGTACTGCGGAGCCGTGCAACTTTATTTGGTTCGTTTTGGCTTTTTCTTTCTTCCCCCTTTTTCTTACCTTTTGGAAATTTCGCTGTTGTTTTGCTCTCACTTTATTTCAATTGATTTCGTCCCCTCTTCTTATCTCTGTCTTTATTTTTCTTTCCTTCTTGTTGCCTTTCCAATTCTTTCCTTCCTTTATTGCTCCCTTTATATTTCATGTTTGCTTCCGTTTTGCCTCTATCTTTACTATATGTGGTCTCACCTACGTTACGTAAAGCCATGACAGTATGAAGCAGCCCGGTCCCTAAAGTGTCTCGCACATATCCTCATCGAGGCACTCAAAGAAACAGAGGAAACAAGTTGAGCCGCATCTACGAAGCAAGTGATGCTGAAGAAGATTCGTCTAGAGGTTAAATTTGGTAAACCGTGAATTTCCCGTACATGCATCCGCTTTACCATCATACAAAGACGTGTCCCATTCATTTTTTTTCAAACCTCCTTGCCCTATCAGGGGCAGGCAAGGTTTAAGACATTAAACTCCAACAACAACAAAACATTATTATTATTATTATTATTATTATTATTATTATTATTATTATTATTATTATTATTATTATTATTATTATTATTATTATTATTATTATTATTATTTCTTTTTGCGGCGTCTTCACTCCCCGTATTCCGCCATAATCAGAGGATTCGACCGGAAGTCGCAAGCGCCCCGAGCCTCTGAATGGTGCCAACCATAGAGTTTCATACAATTATTGTACGAAACTCTATGGCGCCAACAATGGGCGCGCCAACGGGCTCCCGTCCCGTCGGAGTTCGCGTTCTGAGAGCGTTGCGTCGCTTGCACAGCGTACAGAAACTCCGCTTCCTTGCCCTTCACATGCAAGCTGATCTCAAGGCAACGCACACCATGAAAATATTAGAACAGCAAGTTTCTCAAATCACGCATATGATCCACCGCATCACCTACCGAAGGCATGGACTTCAGGAGCAAGACATTCTACGTACAATTAATGTCTGCATAGTAAGTCGCATCACCTACCACGTCCCTTATGAAACCCTAACGCCTGCGCAAGAGAGAAGACTGGACATTCTCCTCCGTAGAGCCGTCAAGGCGGCGCTTGGACTACCTACGTAGGCATTCACCAACCGTCTCCTAGCCATGTGTGTAAACAACAAGCTGAGGAAACTAACCTAAGCACAACTTAATAGTCAGCTGCGAAGACTCCGCAGCACCCAAGTGGGAGAGCGGCTACTCGTCAGGCTAGAGTACCCTCCGAATCGATGTGGATACAGCACATCAGGGAAACAGCTACCCACTGACTTTCGAGCAAGAATTAAAGTCGCGCCACTTCAACGCAATATGCACATTGAGCGCAACGCTCAGTGACGGCGGGCAAGGTAAAAAACCTCACGTGCCTCATCAATCAGTCTCCTCCAAGCACTCTCTTATACTGCGACGCCGCTAGACACCACTGCCGCAGTTTTACAGTTGAAGCAGTGGTGACCAATGATCATGACGTAGTAGCCTCAATCAGTGTACCTACAAAGAACATATCTGAAGGCTAAGAGTGTGCCGTCGCTCTGGTGATTTTCCACGCTGCCATAAGCTTTCCTCACACAAATGTTATTCTAAGGCTTACGCATTCAACGGATACCTGCCGTGCCTTCACACGGGCCATTGTCTCAAAGCACACACACCGAATTTTGAACACCGCATTCCACACGCCACACAAGTTCAGACTTGTCTGGACCCCTGGGAACGCCTCTCTCCACGGTCATGCCTGCGCTCATGCAGCTATCCGAGCACTCACTAACCGGGATCCCGAGGAAGAGCTGTCCAACCCAGATGAGGACACAAACACGGAACTTCTAGGATATCGAGACACTCAATTAGTATAGACGAGAAGGCATTCGGTACCCTCCACCACACCACACGCTCACACGAGAAGATGCAACTGCGGTGCGTCAACTGCAGCGAACACATTTCCACACCTCTATTTGCTCCACATCCTCCCTCCCACTTCTTACCCTGACAAATGCCCAGGCTGTGGAGCGGTACTAACGGTATTTCCCATAACGCTGGAATGTGAGCGTGTGCCTGCCAGGCGCTCTACCCACTCCTCTCCAATTCCTACCCTACAAGACTGGGAGGCCATGCTGCGTGATGAAAGCCCGAGTGGCCAGAGGGCGCTGGTGCGGCGGGCGCGAGACGTAGCAGCGGCTGTTGGAGCTCTGAACTGAGAGCCCCACCCAACATTTATCTATGATTGAATTGAAAAGCTTCTCTCTCTCTCTCTCTCTCTCTCTTGCACTGCGTGTCCTCTCATGCAAGAAGAGAGACGCACGCATCCATTCTGAGCCAGTCATTTGCTCCAGAGGGAGCGTGGCTACGATGGCGAGATGGATGAACAAGGCTGGAGCATTAGGAGCAAGCACCTAAAAGACTCCTTTTTGGCTTGAGAACGTGCTCAATATTGTTACGGGAAAGATTTATTCACCGAGAGCTGGTCTTGCTAACGGCCTCGAGAGCGCCAAGTCAAGCAGGCCAACGGGAGAAACTTCAGAGTCCAACCCACTACAACCACGTTGTCTTCTTCATTTGGGTGCCAATTCAGCTGTGTCGGTGCGACAGTTCCATACACGTATCATCACCCCGGCCCGTAAGGCACCGTCTCGGTGCCTGTTAAATGAGCGAGTCGGCGTTGTAGGGCTTGAGACGAGAAACGTGAACCACTTTCGTTCTGGGAGCAGCAGCTGATGAGTTTGTGGTAGCGGCAATCTCGTAGGTCACAGGTGTGACTTGACGAATAACTCGGTATGGCCCAGCGTATCGCGATAGTAGTTTCTCGCAGAGGCCAACACGTCGAGATGGGAGCCACAGGAGAACAAGAGATCCCGCAGAAAAAAACGGCATCTCTATGTCGACGGTCATAAAGAGACTTCTGTGCTGTCTGCGACGACGATAACCGAGCACGCGCTACCGCACGTGCCGTGAGGGCCCGGGTGATTGCATCCTGAGTGTACGAGGTGGAGGTTGGGTGGTCTGATGAAAGCAATGTGTCGAAGGGCAGTAAGGGATGACGTCCGTAGAGTAGATAAAAAGGGGAGTAGCCCGCTGTTTTATGACGCGACGAGTTATAGGCGAAGGTTACGAACGAAAGAGCTATGTCCCAATCGGTGTGGTCGGTAGATACGTACATAGAAAGCATGTCCGTCAATGTGCGGTTTAGTCGCTCCGTAATGCTGTTAGTCTGAGGGTGGTAAGATGTGGTGAAGTTGTGACGGGTAGCACAAGATCGGAGTAGATCATCAACCACACGAGATAGAAAGTAGCGACCACGGTCTGTGAGCAGGTGAGTCGGAGCGCCGTGCTGGAGAATAATGTCGTACAGCAGGAAGTTGGCAACGTCGGTTGCGCAGCTGGTTGGTAGCGCTCGAGTGATTGCATACCGAGTGGCATAGTCTGTGGCCACTGCAATCCATTTATTTCCAGTTGTAGAAGTAGGAAAAGGGCCTAGCAAGTCCAACCCCACTCGATAAAATGGCTCGGCTGGAACTTCAATAGGTTGAAGTAGACCGGCAGGGGAAGTCGTAGGCTTCTTTCGGCGCTGGCAGAGGTCACAAGATGTGACGTAACGGCAAACAGAGCGGTACAGACCCTTCCAGAATACTCGTCGTCGAATGCGGTCGTAAGTTCTGGAGACTCCTAGATGTCCAGAAGTTGGAGCGTCGTGGAATTGTCGCATAACATCCTTTCGCAGGTGATGCGGTACGACGAGTAAAAGTTCGGTGCCGTCGGGGTGTAAGTTGCGGTGGTACAAAACGTTGTCTTGAAGCAGGTATCTGCTAAGAGAAGGATCAGCATAATGCGATTGAAGGCGGTCAATGATGGTGAGCAGCGATGGATCTTGGCGCTGTTCGTCAGCCATGCTCAGAAAGTCAGTGATGGCTAAAACGCAGGCATCGGATTCCAAATCAGTGGAGCTAGGTGGATCAACAGGGTGCCGGGATAAGCAGTCAGCATCGCTGTGCAGCTTTCCAGATTTGTAAACAACCGAGAACGTGTACTCCTGTAATCGAAGTGCCCATCGACCGAGTCTTCCTGTAGGGTCCTTAAGCGTCGACAGCCAGCACAGCGCATGATGGTCCGTGATGACTGCGAACGGACGTCCGTATAAGTACGGACGGAATCTCGCAATAGCCCAAACGAGGGCTAAGCATTCCCGCTCAGTGATGGAATAATTTTGTTCCACTTGCGACAAAAGACGGCTAGCGTAGGCTATCACATGGTTGGTTCCATTCTGTATCTGAGCGAGTATAGCACCAATGCCATGGCCGCTTGCATCGGTGCGAAGCTCTGTTCGAGCCGCTGGATCGAAATGAGCCAACACAGGTGGTGATGTGAGGGCGATAATTAGCGACGCGAAGGAATGTTCTTGGTCCCTTCCCCAAGAAAGTGCCACATTCTTTTTGAGGAGATCCGTGAGGGGCCTAGCAATATCCGCGAAATTGAAGACAAAGCGGCGGAAGTATGAGCAGAGCCCAATAAAACTGCGAACTTCTTGTGTGCAACGCGGAACCGGGAATTCGCGGACTGCACGGACATTGTCAGGGTCGGGTTGAACACCAGTGGCGTCAACAAGGTGGCCGAGTAGTTTAATCTGCCGACGTCCAAATGAACATTTCGACGAATTGAGTTGGAGGCCAGCGCAACGAAAAACGTCAAGAATTGCCGAGAGACGAGACAGGTGGCTTTCGAAGGAGGGCGAGAAAACTATTACATCATCCAGATAGCAGAGGCAGGTCGACCATTTGAAACCGCGGAGAAGAGAGTCCATCATACGTTCAAAAGTAGCCGGGGCATTGCACAAACCAAAAGGATTGACCTTGAATTGGTAAAGGCCGTCGGGTGTGATGAATGCCGTCTTCTCGCGGTCGCGGTCGTCAACCGAAATTTGCCAGTATCCGGATCGAAGGTCAAGGGACGAGAAATAGTTGGCGCCGTAGAGGCAGTCGAGCGCATCATCGATTCGAGGTAAAGGATAAACGTCCTTCTTGGTGATCCGATTCAGGTGGCGATAGTCGACGCAAAAACGCCAGGTGTTGTCTTTCTTTTTAACTAAGACCACAGGGGAGGCCCAAGGACTCGATGACGGCTCAATGACGTCTTTACTGAGCATTTTCTCGACCTCCGTCTGTATTACTTGGCGCTCAGCATGTGACACGCGATAAGGGCGTTTGTGAAGTGGACTGGCGTCGCCGGTGACGATGCGGTGGGTTACGGCAGTTGTGCGGCCCAGGGGACGGTCGTCAACGTCAAAGATATCCAGGTAAGAAAATAGAACACCCCGGAGCGCCGCAACTTGGGAAGGTAAGAGGTCACTGGATATCATTTTGTCGAGGAACGCCTTATTTTGCGACGTGATGACAGGTTTCATCATGGTCTTAGTGTCAGGTGTAAAAGAACAAATCGAACATTCATCAAGGGTGGAAAGATCGGCTAAAGTGATGCCTTGGGGAAGCACTTGGGTCGACGTAGAGAATTTCAGGACTGGAAGTAGCACCGTGTTGTTAGCAACAACCACTATAGTATGTGGTAGTGCGATGTCGTGCGTAAGAGTCAAATCAATGAGGGGAGCTACCAGATAGTCTCCATCAGGAACGAACGGGAAGAATGACAGAGGAATGTACATAGCAGCCTGGGGCGGTAGCCGTAGAGACTCCACGGATCGTAGCCGAGTGCGACTTGGAGGAGTGAAATCGGAGCACAAAGGCAATTCGAGCCGTAAGATACCGGTAGAACAATCGATGAGGGCGGAGTTGGCGGTTAAGAAGTCAATTCCAAGGATGACGTCGTGTGGGCAAGCATCGAGGACTGCGAAGAGAACGGAAGTGTGGTGGCCAGCAACAGTAACGCGGGCAGTGCACATACCAAGCACCGATGTTCGACTTCCGTTGGCAACTCGAACATTAGAGAACATAGCTGGTGTGAGAACCTTTTTCAGGCGAGATCGAAGTGTAGAACTCATAACAGATACTTGGGCACCAGTGTCAATTAGAGCAGTAACGGCGTGTCCATCAACGAACACCCGAAGTAAATTGCGTCTTGAATTTGTAGCCGGTTGAGGGTTTTCGTTCCGAGTCGTCAACGCAGCGCCACCTCCAGGAGCTGCACTCGTCAGTTTCCCGGGGAATGGGCAGAATAAGCCGGTGACGGAGAGCGGCGGCGTTGAGGGGAGCGTGACGGCCGACCCTGAGGTGACGGCGAGCGGCTGGACCAGTTTCTCTGGGCGACGACGTCAGCGTAGGACGGTTCGGAGCGTGGAAATGAACGGCGAGATGAAGGGTCCAGAATATGGTCATCCGGAAAACCGGGTTGCGAATAGTGTCCGCGGTCCTGATGGTGATCTACATTACGAAAGCTTGGCCGGAAATACGACCTGTTGCAGCAATGGCGGGAGATGTGCCCAACTCGAGAGCAAGAAAAGCAGATTGGTCGATCATCATGCGTGCGCCACTCAGATGGATTTCGGTAGCGTGGTGGAAACCGAGGAGTCGAAGCTGCCGCAGCGACAAGTGGAGGAGAGTGGTAGTCAGCGTTGTGGACGGGAGTGCTCATGGGCTGCGGCATAAGTCTGGCGGGCTGGGGAACCTGGACGCCCAGGTTAGCGAACTCCTGACGTACGACGGCTTGAATAAGCGAGACTGTTGCCCAGTTGTCTTGCGCAGGGGGCTGATAGGAAGCGGGTGCCATGGCTTCCAGCTTCTGGCGAACAATCCTTGCGATATTAGCAGGAGGGGCAAGTGAACGGGGCGCTGCAGAATCCTCGCAAGACGAAGTCGCAGCAGTGTTTGGTAGTCTCGCTATTTGGTGGGTGATTCGCCTGCTTTTAGCTTGCTCAAATCTCCGGCATTCAGATATAATGGAGTCGACAGTGGCGCAGTTCTTGCACATTAGTATGTTGAAAGCATCATCAGCAATGCCTTTCAACACGTTGCTGATCTTGTCCGCCTCGGACATGTTTTTGTCCGTCTTCCGGCACAGTGCCAGTACGTCTTGGATGTACGTGACGTACGACTCCGTCGACGATTGAACACGCGACGCGAGTTCCTGCCTGGCTGCCATCTGACGAGCAACTGACCGACCGAACAAATCGCGAAGCTTTTGCTCGCATGTGTCCCAGCTGGTTAATTCTTCTTCATGCGTCTCGTACCAGGCGCGTGCCGTACCACGTAGGTAGAACAGAATATTTGCCAGCAAAAGCGTTTCGTCCCAGCTGTAGTGCTTGCTGACGCGCTCGAATAATGCGAGCCATTCTTCGACGTCCGTGCTGTCCGTCCCGGAAAACGTGCCAGGGTCGAGAAGATGGGGGGGGGGGGAATCACAGGTGATGGAGCCGGCGCGGATGGCGAGGCCTGAGTGCCAGTTTCAGGCATCGCGGCTGGACAAAGCTGGCGTCCACTGCGGAGTTCCAGAGCCGGGTTGTGTGAAGACCCAGCACCTCCACCAAAAGATGTTACGGGAAAGATTTATTCACCGAGAGCTGGTCTTGCTAACGGCCTCGAGAGCGCCCAGTCAAGCAGGCCAACGGGAGAAACTTCAGAGTCCAACCCACTACAACCACGTTGTCGTCTTCTTCATTTGGGTGCCAATTCAGCTGTGTCGGTGCGACAGTTCCATACACGTATCAATATGTTGCAGGTGACCATGCTATTTATGGTTTTGCCTGCGTTAAGCCAAGCTACGATGGTATGCCACAGTCATAGTTCCTAAAAGGCTTCTCATTTAAAACTCGGAGGGTGCTTGAGCTTAGTCTTGATGAGTAAAACGCGATAGCATAATCCATCCCTCTGCGCATTGACTTCAATATATGCCCAGCTTTGGTTCACGTGCATTTCCGAATCATCCGCATGAAAACGAATGCCTGTGCGCGTAACATTAGCAGTTTCAAGCTATCCTGTAATGCATTTTGCATGTACAGCTGCGAAGAGTTCATTACGCCATAATTCTACCTTTTGAGAACAAGCGAGCACAGTCATACGCAAGGCAGCCTGAGAGCCCACACAGCTGCTCACGTTGTTGATGCTTTTGCTGATGATGATTAGATATGCCTGCGCGCTCTGTGTGCCTTCGAAACACTTCTTTGCGTTACGCGTTAGTGTATCCGAAACACCCTTCTCCGCGTGATTCACTGCTTCTTATTCACGTAAGCCTTTCTAGATTTTTCGGTCACGGACAACACCCACTTTTCACTAGCAACCAACGACATGGACGCCGCCGCTGACACTACGCTGATAGCTAACCTTCTAAGGAAAGAGCTGCGTGATGCTATCCCGCTAAAAAAAGAAAAAATCGTGCTCGCCTTTGAGTCGTTGCAAGCAAGCGCACAACGAATACAGTGAGTCGTTTAATAAGGCAAAAGCCTTCGATACTTCCCCAAATACGAAAGTCGGCGGTTCACGTCAGCAGCCTTCACACGAGTAATGCGAAATACCGCCATCGTGTGATGACATCATCACGGCGTGTCATGTTACGAAAATTTGTGACGTCAGTATGTCATAACGTGACATCACTTGATGACGTCGACACATTAAGTGGTCGCTTGGTGAAACGTATACCTATCACGGAGGCCACGAAAAACAGTGTGAGGCCAGAGGGCCTCCAATTCATCCCATCTTGGAGGCAGCAGGAAACGAGGTTAGGCGCACAAAACTTTCACAAGATGGTATAGGTGATCACTGAGTCGACTCAGAAGCAAAACAAGATTACTTTCGCCTTAAAGTTGTCCCAGACGATTGCTTAAGAGGCTCCGGAAGCTATATTGATTACGAATGGATGATGTATGGATGAAAAACTTTTATTGGGGTCCTGAAGGATTCCACCCCCGTTTTATAGGGGTCGCGGGTTGCTCCATCTTGGGAAGGGGAGGCCTAGCCTCACCACCGCATCGTGTGCCTTCTTGACAGCCTTGAGTTTTTGTATGAAAACAACAGTCGTGAGCTATACATAAAAGAAATTTTCAGAAAATTCTCAATTTTTTGTAAAGAGGGCACCTCCAGAGCATGTGGTTAAAGTGAGTGAGAACAACTTTATTATTGTCTAGTGCAGACGCTGAGTTTGCCACGCGTCACCCGGCTACTCCCACGCGGGGGCCGGCAGGTCTAGCCTGATGGCCCTGTCGCGGGCACACTGGACGGCCAGGATTTGGTCATGAAGTTCTGGGCTGTGCAGACGCGCATCCCACTCGGGTTTGCTATAAGTCGGTCCAAGCGACCCGCACTCCCAGAGCATGTGTGCTAACGTAGCGGTCTGCCCGTAAGCGGCGCAGGTGGCATCGGGGGAATTGGTGAGGATAAATTGCATTTAGGTATGCTAACGACGGGTACGAATGGGTTTGAAGTAAGCGCAACGAGACGGCCTCTGCTATATTGAGTTTTGAATGTGGCATTGGGAATGCCCGCCTCTCCATGTAGTAATACTTGGTAATCTCGTTGTGTGTAGTAGGTGTGTCTAAAATCACTGCGATTGTGGCAGTCTGGACAACGTTCTGAAATGTCGGAGTAATGGCTATAGGTTACGAGGCTGGGTATGTTACCGTCTGAAGCATGCCAAGAAAGATTGCCTGTGGCCTATACAACTTTTCGTGTGGCAATGGAAAGGACCTACCTCCTAATTTATAGTGCTTTGTGATCTCGTTGAAGGTATTCAAAATGTCCCCAAAATGAAGGTTGAGGCTGATTCCTCTGTCTGAGAAGCACAAAACCCAGCGCGGTAAGTGAAGCATCGTGCCTTGGAGTGGGCTAGCTCGTTGACATCATTTAAAATATTAACTAACAAGTAATATTTATTTATTTAATTAAGTAAAAAAGTAACCTTCTGAAGACACGTTCTAGGTAACGAAATCGTCAGATGGTAGGACAGAGCAGCGAGCAGTAACACATAGGATAGCACCGTAGAAAAGGTTTTCTTCTTCGTAAGGCACACCCCCACTATCCATTGCTGCCGCAGTACAATTTATTTGTTCACCGTATACTTGCAAAGCGCACCTCTCAAGGTGGTGTTCACTCACCGTCACGGTACAAGCTCGACTTGTAGCAGCGTTCTATGATCTCCTTCTTAATGTCGTCCAGAAAGTCGTCGGTAAAGCCCCGGGCCATGCCTTTCGTGCATCTCTGGACGTAATCACGGCTCCAGACGTGCGCCTCAGACTGGGACCTGCGTTGCGCGACCCCGCCACACGATTGAAAAGACGATTGCAGTGTGGTTTTTACGGACAATCTTGTTTTTTTAAGCGTTTTCGATCACAGAATGTAGTCCACGTGCAGTGCAACTAAGATCCACCAGGAAGCCTGTGGCTGTGCGGTGTGTTTGAAGTGGTACGAAGACTTTCAACGATTGTTTCGACGCGAAAGCGTTAAACAGCTTGTTTCGTATAAATTAGTCGTGGGCGTCGTCAGTTCTCAGCGAGAAATTACCATCTTATGCGTGAGTGAAAAAATCGAGAACAATGTGAATAAAATCCTGGGTCAGATTGGGGATCTAAGCCGGGTCGTTCTGTTCCGACTGGTGATCGCACCCAGGTCGTTTGCGTGGCAAACAAATATTTGACGACGCAACCACGTATATACTTGTGAATACAGTTAAAATAACTTCCTCTGCTTAGAGATGCAGTGAAAGTAACTTTCTTGCTTTACAAATACACACGTCTTGCATACATGCTTCATAATACAACACAAAATTTTGCAGTAGTAATACATGGTACAAGCGCCCATTGCCATTGAAAGAAGAACACAAACAGGAGGTAAAGGAAATGCGGGGATGTTAACCACTCTACAATGACCGGTGTGCTATCCAGCACTGAGGAAAGAAAAGAGCGCACAAACACCAAGTCCGTTGGCTTCAAAACATGTCGTTATTCTAATGCTTTCGTGGTTTAAAGCTGACAACCCATTACAAAAGGCACACACGTACGGCGGCTATCCCCTTAAGGCCATGTAATGGGTACATAGCAATTTTTTTAAGTACGCACTAAGAACATGATATCGCTGTTGCGTTCAACTCTTAAAGGTGAAGTTTTAGAATCCCCTAATTTTGTTTTGCAATCAGGGAAAGCTGTCCTCCTTACAGCAAGCGTACTTGCTATCACACAATAGCTAACGAACAATACAGATCTGTTGACTGCTATTTTTCGTTTTCATCTTTCTTTATATTTTGATTGGCTTACTATGAAGATAGGTCACTTAATGTGCTAGTCTTGCTTTTTTGTAATAAAATACTACTCGCGAAATGCAACAGATAGACCAAGGATTAAACAAGGCGTTTTTTATACGTTGCGTAAGCAGATGTTAGGGTTTTTGTATATGGCCTGCTCCTCCTTTTCACAGATATTGAAATTCGTTAAAATCAGAGCAGAGAAAATAATTTTTGATAGAAGATAACCAACAGAAATTTTATTTAATCATTGAAGTCATACAAATCGTCCACTCAAGTAGGAAGATGAAAAAAATAGCGCATCCTTAAGCGTGACCTTTGAAATCTGAACGCGATAGCAAAATCCTCTCCATAGTGCGTACTTCAAGCAGTTGATGCACACTTTTTAGGGGTGAAGCTCCTTAAGCCATAAGTTGTGTGTCCACGATGTATGTAGTAGTAGTAGGAGGATGAGGAGGTAGCCAACTCTGGTTCAGTCCTTGTAATGTCTACTGGATTGCGTTACTTCTATATGACCAATATATGATGAAAATATGCGAGATAGCGGTGCTTGGAGTGTTTAGTAGATGAACGGACGGACGCACGGGTGCACGCACGGACAGATGCGTGGATGGATGCTTGGAAGGACGCAGGGAGAGTCGCGCGGACAGACGGATGGACACACGGGTGAACGCATGAATGGACGCACTGACGGACGCACAGTTGGATGGTCGAATGGACGGACGGAAGCAAGAACGAACGGACAGACTGACGAACGCTTCGCCACACATCATCATGCACTGCGTGGATATGTTGTGATTCTTTATTGCATGAGGCTACTCGAGAAGTTTAAATTGTGGCTTAATGCAATGGACTCGATAAAGATTAAAGTGGCTTTTGTCAGAGAAACTTTCGCAAATGGCTGCATTCAGTGTAACAGATAGCATGGTTTGAAGCTCGAGCAATTATACGCGAGAGGTGATTTCGAACTTGCAATGGACGCTAGGGACACAGGGACGCCAGGGACCACTACGTGGTCGCCAGGGAATAGGGCGCCCTAATGCCTGCACCTTTTCTGAAGGGTTGCCGGCTGTAAACCACGAAGTCGTTATGTTAATCCCATGTTTTGATTCTCGATAGTAATGTATGCTTGTACTACACAATATTAATGCAATATTACAACTTGTTTTATGACACCCGTATACAGGATACGTGTGTTTGTAACGGATATGGTTGTTCTTTTTGCTGCATTTCTGAGAAGATGGAGTCAATTTCACACTGTTTTAAAGGAGTCGCGTAGCTGTGTGTTAGAACAACAGCTTACCACGCAAACGGCCTGAGTTAAATCCTCTATCAAACCCGAAACATTTTATTACTTTATTTGCATTTTTCTCAACATCTCGGTTCCGAACAAGGTTCTTTTTCGCTATCAGCCAACGACGCCCACGCTGACACCAACGCCAGAATTCCTGCGAAACGAGCTCTTTAACGCCTTAGCCACCGCGTACTGACCAGAGGTAGCTGCGTCACTCACACTGCCCCGTCTCAAAGTCTACGACATTCGCCATTTGGTGCACGCAGGAAATAGACGCGTGCGCTCATCCCCCGTGTATCCCGGCCACAATCCAATCCAATCCAATGCAGGGAAGCGGGGTGCGCGCGTAACGTTCCATCTTCGTCAACGCCGTCTCAAAGTTCTTTTTTTTTATTCGCTAGGCTATGTATTCTGGCACTGTAGTCATACTGGAAAACTAGACTGAACGGTGCCTATTGCGTTAAAACACACGCACACACACACAAACTATACTTAGAGTACACTTGAGCTCCTGTTTCAAAAGTGGTACGTGATAGCGTACCCAAGCACCGTGTCCATCAGCTCGTCTATTGCTGGCCTGTCTTCGCTTTCAGGTCATGCCCATGATGCTCACGATGACGCAAGAAAACGAACTTGTGCTCGTAACCTTGCCCGTTTCACACTATTCGGGAATGCCTACTGTAAGGTTCCCACTCCACCATGATTTTTTAATGCGAAGCATTTCTTAGCGAACTTCGGTGATGTTGAGCGTATCTATCTATCTATCTATCTATCTATCTATCTATCTATCTATCTATCTATCTATCTATCTATCTATCTCTCTATCTATCTATCCGCCTAAGACTTTTAGCTCTCCTGGCCCTTTCGATAACTGTATCAATACGACACTTGGCGTGGCACAACATGACTGCATGGAGAACATATTTGACTAGTCATAACATGAAAATCATGACATGTATGTCATTAATGTCATGATTTACATTTCAAGGTTCTGCAGCTCATGCGGTGGTTTCGTTCACATGCATGCATGTTGCAAAACTGGCATGGTATCGCATAATCGCATGGCCATCACAATAGACAGACGCAAACATGGAAATCATGACATGCGTGTCATGTAACAACATGAGTACATGCCACACTCATTATGCGCTCACGGCCGTTTCGCTAGCGTCACATATACCGAATTTCGTGTTACGGTACGTAAATGGGTGACGAAGGTATGATGTGACTGGTGCAAACATGATAATCGTGAGATGCCTGTCATGTAACAACATGACTACGTCTCACACTCATGATGCAATCGCGGCTGTTTCGCTACCTTCACATATGCCAAAATTTGGAATTACGTCACGTGAATGAATGACGAAGGCATGTGACTGGTGGAAACATGATAATCGTGAGAAGGGTGTCATGTAAGAACATTAACACACGCCACACTGAAGGCGCCTATGCACTTCGACGTGAGCCGGCGCTCGTACGCGCTGGCGTTCGTTTTATCGCGTCACGCCGGCGATGCCAGGCCAGGTGCCGATATCCCCCTAGTAGAGATCGGTGGATCTGCCCACTGACCTTCATTGTGGATCTGTATGCCGTATACTTGCAGGTACGTGCCACGCTGCGTTGCATTGACGCGTTTGAGCGCACACGACGTCCCTTCGTCACGAAGAGAGGCAGACGCTGTCTGAGTAACGTCGTCGGCGTGAAATGTAGCATGTCGCATTTCACGCTGGTTGCCAACGGGCCGCGCTGACAGACGCTGGTCGCGCCGGTCGCGCCTGGCGTCACACTAGAGAGTGCTCGCATTTTGCTAGCGTGGCGTCGCTGCGCCCAACCTGCGCGTGCGTCAACGTTGCGTCGGAGTATATTGGGCCCTTCATGACGCGTTCGCCGCCGTTGCGCCAGCTCCACACGTACCAAATTTGGTGTCACGGGAAGTGCATAGACGACGAAGGTAAATTACACGTCCAAATATGATCATCATAATATGGATTTCATGTAAAACATGACTTCATGCTACGCTCATAGCACGCTCACGGCCGTTACGCTAGCTATACCAAAGTTGGTCATCAGGTGACGTTAATAAATGACGAACGTGAATGAAACGCCCAAACATGATAATCATGCCATGGAAGTTATGTACGGCATACTATACCTCCACCTCTTAACGGTGTGCTGATTTTAAAGAAACCTATCACCCTTCCTCATTTGTGCTTCGCATATCCTCGATTCCCCCTGTACGTGGGATCTGCTAATTTTTTTCTTTCTTCGAAGCAGCTTCAAGCAATAGCATAGATGTCTTATTATGACGCAGCGAGCCTGCACTAGGTTCTAACTCGAGTGAAATGCTTTTAAGTTATGCACTTCTCAGCGAACTTCGGCGACTAAGAGCGTACCTATCTATCTATTTATCTAGCCGCCTATGACTTCTAGCTTTCCTGGCCGTTTCGACAATGGTAAAGTTACCAAAATTGGTATGCAAAAACATGACGGTAGGGCGAGCATAAGTGACTGGTCATAACATGAAAATTATGACACGTATGTCATGAATGTCGTGGCTTACATTTCATTGTCTTGCTGCTCTTACAGTGGTTTCGTTCCCATGACATAATGCGAAACTGGTATGGTATGACATGGCTGCATGGCGAAAATTAGTGACAGACCCCAACATGGAAATCATGACATGCCTGTTATATAAGTCACGACTAGACGCCACGCTCATGGCGCTGTCGCGGTCACTTCGCTGGCTTCATATATACCAAATTTGGTATTACGTGACGTAAATTGGTGACAAAGGTAACTGGTGCAAACATGATAATCTTGATATGCACGTCATGTATGAACATTACATGCCATGCTCTCGCGACCGTTTCGCTAGCTTCACATATACAAAACTTGGTATTACGTGTCACGTACGGACGACGAAGGTAAATTGCACGTCCGAACATGATAATCATGGCATGCGTGTCATGTAAAGCATGATTACATGCTACGCTCTTAATGCGCTCGCGGTCGTTTCGCGAGCTTCGCATATATCATATTTGGTGTTACGTGTCGTCAATAGATGACGAAGGTATACGACTAGTTAAAACATGATAATCATTACATGTGTGTCATGTAAGTGCATGACAGCATAGCACGCTTATGATGCGCTCATGGCCGTTTCGCTAGCTTCACATGTACGAAATGGGGTATGAATTGACGCGAATGTACGACGTCTAAACACGATAATCTTCACATGTATGTGATTTAAAACATTCCTACATGCTATGCTCATAGCGCGCTTGCGGCCGTTTTGCTAGTTACACATATACCAAACTTGGTATCACGTGCGTGAATAGACGACGAAAGTAACTGGCATGTCTAAACATGATAATCATGTCATGTATGTCAAGTAAGGTACAACGTTCACCTCGTAACGTTGGGCTGATTTCAATGACATAACGACCTTCATTAGTGTTTCGCATGTCATCGATTCCCACTGTACGCGGGATCTGCCATTTTTAAAGACGATAGTCTTTCTTGGGGACCTTCAGCGCAAACGTTTTGGTATGTCTGTCTGAACATTTTTCTGTTTGTCCACTCTTAATGGCTCCAGGCACTTGAAACGGCCGATCCCATCCACAGCACCCACCAATGTTGCTCAAGGTTTAGCGTTCATACTTGTGCAATTGTCAATTAAAAAGCAATTATTGCGCATATCTGGGGCAGCATAACAACACGTATATATTCTGCATGTGCGTATTTTACTAGAAAAGCCATACGTAAGTGATTTTAAATACCGTAGCGCTTATCACGCGCCGCTGACCATGCAACGCTTGCACGGAAAGGCGAGTCTTTCTAACGCTTTGCTAAGACGAGACGGTGGTGGCACCTACCCGTCACCTTGCGTTCTACACCTTATCACCTAGGAGACGGGCGCACACACCCGTCCCAAAGCCACCCGCTTCGTTTTCCGAGAAAACAGCCAGATGGCGCTCATGTCTCACTTGTGACGTGACTTGGTGCGCTCGTTCGCCTCCACTGCACGCTCGAGGCACTCTAACGCAGTGCCTCCAGAATACCATCCACCGATTTTTTTGCGCAGAACATCAAATAAATGTTTTGTTCACTCTCTCCACACACAAGACTGTCGTACGACATTTGCAGATTAACATGCAGATACGCGGCCAATTTTTAATTTGTATCTTTCTGAAATGTTTTGTTCGCAGACAACGTCAATTCTTAAGATACAATCACCACCACTGATACTGACGCCGATAGCCATAAGTTTTTCTCAATTTGAAAGGACTTTATACACTCACCTTCTATTTAACCATTGTCATTGATTACACTTTTTCCTCCTATCTGCCCTCCCTCGATGTAGAGTAGCAGGCTAGAGCATGTTATCGCTCCCGCCGACCACTCTGCTTTTCTGTAAATAAGTCTCTCTCTCTCTCTATCTGTGTGTGTGCGTGCGTGCGTGCGTGTGTGTGTGTGTGTGTGTGTGTGTGCGTGTGTGTGTGTGTGTGTGTGTGTGTGTGTGTGTGTGTGTCGCAATAACAGGAAAAGATCTCCCGCGAAATTTTTATATGGTAAGATGACACTAGAGGTGACGTCCAGTCCAGTAACAACATTGACATTGGCGAGTCCTCTCAACACGCTTGTTTCTGTAATATCATACTTTCCTTAAATTTTGCTATCACGCACCGGCCCTTCTAGATGTAGATCACGCGTTCTAAATTGTGTATATAGCAAAAGTGTTTGACGATTAAGAGTACTTGTTATTCTACCATGAGAGTGCAGAAAGCCATACCGTAAAATCTTGATCGGTATGCTGTGTTTAGAAGAAATGTTCGACGACTTAAAGTACAAGGTAGTCTACTATGGGAGGGCTGAAAGCCGTCCCTCGGGCCCCGCCATGGTGGTCTAGTGACTAAGGTACTCGGCTGCTGACCCGCAGGGCGCGGGATCAAATCCCAGCTGTGGGGGCTGCTTTTCCGGTGGAGGCGGAAATATTGTAGGCCCGTGTACTCAGATTTGGGTGCACGTTAAAGAACCCCAGGTGGTTTAAATTTCCGGAGCCCTCCACTACGGCGTCTCTCATAATTATATGGTGGTTTTGGGACGTTAAACCCCACGAATGAATCAATAAAGCCGTAACTCGGGTCTCACACTTGGCAAGGGTTGTGTGTGTGTGTAGACGAAGTGGTTCACGATTTAGAGTCAGAACAACAAAATGATCTCACAATTGAAGGGATGTATAGTTCAAGCAAATGGTTCGGAGAGGTGCCCCAAGACAGTGAATTCTTATCTGAAAGCAACCCGAAGCTGATGAAATCCGCGTGCTTGGGTGTTTTATTCGTCAAAGGCACAAAATTGAGACTACCCAGGGACCAAGTGGGCTGGATGGTTAATTGGGTATCCAATGAAAAAAAAAAAGTTCCGCCTCCCCGAAGGGAATCGTGAGGAAATGCGAAGGAATCGCGTAGCATCCCTAACGGCGTTTCGTGCGTGATAAATGTAGAGTTTCATACAATGACGCGTAAAGAAGAATCTGGCGGTGCATTCGTGTACCCACATTGTAATTATGGGAAGTACAGGCTTCGAACTGGATCGCATTTACCAGTGAACGTTCTACGGATCTTTTTCTACAGTTTCAGTTTCGTTCTTTGCGTAGAGTGGGCAAGGGGGTGGGTGTAAAGGACTGTAGCTGCACCTTTGTTGTTCAAAGAAGCTGAAAACAGCTAGGCCTCTCAATTTACTGCAACGCTGGAGCTGTATAAGTAGTGTTTGACAGTTTAAGAGATGCGTCACTTACTCACCGCTGCACATAGATGTAGGGTCCCATGCTAGTACAGGATATTACATTGAGTTCACATTGTTGTTAAGCCGTCTTGCCAAAACTCGGTGAAATCAACTGCAAAACGACGCTGACGTGAAGTAGATGCACCGCCACGCTTTTTTACTCGACTTTACAACAACACAAGAGGTGCGCTGGGGGCAGACCACTTGAACAGATGCACCTGGAATCGCAGCCGACAAAACGTCAAGCATTTCTCACCTAATACTGTTCTGTTATTTCTATAAATAGATATTGCATACTTTTTAGGGCAAAACAACGATGTTTATTTTGAAATATTGGAAAGAATAATTCATTATATCTTGATGCCAAATCAGAAACGCAATGGCAGAGCAATGCATATTCTGATGGCTACATTTGTCCAGGTTTCACATTTACGGCCTAGACACAAAAACGTTTTGCAATAAACTTTGCGTAAAATGAAATGAAACAAGTTTCAATTAAACATACCTTCGTATCACTTTGCTTTACACTCACCAAACAAGCGTTGTGAATCGCAAAAACATGATCCATCCGAAGCAGATCCGAAGCCTGTACTTCCCATAATTCCTATAGGGGTACAAGCGCCACTGAAGAATCCCGTGTTGACACTAGCGCCAGATTCCCCTCTATGTATTATTGTATGAAACTATATGGTGAGAACCCAGCGTTAAAAGAACGTTTTTTGTCTGTTACACCGAGCAGTCAATGGCACGGTTCACTGCACGTCGCGTTTCAGGGGCGAAGCTCCTTAAAGGGGTACTGACACAAAAAAATTTGGCCTCGCGTTTTTCTGCTGCAATGCGTTGCTGTCGGGCTGTTAGTTTTGACACGACACACTGTTTGCTGCAGCACGCAAAAGATAAATACAGACCCCTCATTATCGACCAGTTTCAGTTTCGGTTTCAGAAAATTGCAAAAACTAGGTGAACTGTCACCACCTAGCATGGGCAACTCTTGACCACGTCAGCATAAGGAACTGCGACGCACTTCCGCACGATCCACAACTAGAATTACTTTCGAATAGTAAACGGTACTGGAATGTCGCCAAGCACTAAACTTTCTAAGCGTGTGCCACCAAGAAATATATACTTCGGGAACTAACTCGGCAAAAGAAAAATGGCGACTATGGCGTCATCATAATTTGTTTTATTGACCGCAGCATGGTGACGTGAGGGAAGTTGGGGGTCCCCTCGGGGTCACCTCCGAGGGTGTCTATAGCGCTATGGAGTCGGTCGCTCACGCAAACTTCAAAATTAATTTAAAATACCTTTCAATTGCTATATTCGCTGTTGATATCTTGCAGATGGTATGCGAATGTTCACGAGAATTGGCCCCACAGGATTTCTCGGCCCCGCAATTTTGTGTCAGTACCCCTTTAAGCCGTAATGTCCGCGATGTATATAGTAATCGTCGTCGTAGTAGGTAGCCACCTCTATGGCCGGAGTAGGCACGCACGCACTCTGTTGAATTTAGGAGAAAACCCGCGCAAGGTAATCATAAATAAGAAGATTGTTGTTTCCGGTGAAATAACCTACAGAGGTGAGCATCGTTAATTTATACTCTAATAAAGTTTTCCTTCAACTTCATGCCTACTAAAACAAAAATAGTAAAAGAAGGACCGTGCTTTGAGGACTATTTGACCAGAAAACGGCCAAGTTGAGCTCGCTGGGTGTAAGCTGTAAACACAAGGGCTGGGCCCTTAGAGTAATATCACTGTTTTAAGGTTGACAAATGAAAAGTTGCCTAGACAAACGACGGGGGGGGGGGGGACCACGGCTTCCCAATTTTCAGTCATGCGTCGGGATAGATTAGACGCCAGCATGTCTATTGAAAATCCTGTTTGATCACAACAAGAATGGGTAATATCTGTTGAATTCACGGAACAACGCTTCTATAACATTTTCTCGGTAGGTGAAATGGCTGGTGTCCAAGGGTGATGCGCAGTGCGGCGTGTAGAGCATTTGCGCAAATATGATCACGAGAAAATAAACGTTTATTTCTACAGTGAAGCTGCGTGTGGCTGGGTTCAGTGTCAACAAAAAATTCCGCCATATCCACGAAGTGAATGATGATGAGTGGGCGAAGCTCCGGAGGTAAACCTGGTAAACCATGAATCCTCTGTACATTTTGCCCACTCGATTTTATTACATCGCTCCCCCTAGCGTACGTCGCCGCACTAAATCGAACGATCGCCTTCAACCAATGACACGCGCCATATGTGACATTATTCCTATTTTATAAGATCTCGCGTCTTTCATCAACTACAAGTACCGCTTTCTAGTTTATAACATCTTGCATCTTTTCATCATCAGCTACAAGTACCACCATCTAGTAAACACTACAAGAACTAAACGAAAGGTGGCTACATACAGGAGACAGTACCGCCATCTAGTGAACACTGCAAGAACTAAACTAGAGGTGGCTACATACAGGGGACGGTACCGCCATCTAGTGAACACTGCAAGAACTAAACTAGAGGTGGCTACATACAGGCTACAGGGGACGCACAGCCCACGCCCTAAGGAGCTTCGCCCCTAAAAGTTGAGGGCAACATAATGGGACGAAAAGCACAACTGCTAGCAGGCCTATTAAACACATGTGCGGTAAATACCGGTTAAGACCACGCTCGAAGCGTCAAGAGCAATAGGCAAGATTGGCAAGACACTGCATTTCGCCTGAAGGAGAATTCGTAAAAAAAAAGGAAAGTGCATTGCTGCTGAAATGCCTAACTTTAAAGGTGCGTACGATAAAGTCAGAATGGGCATTCTTAGGACTCATTTAAAATTTAGTTCCTAGCTGTGGTCAGCTATGGATTGAAATTTTGTGCCACCCCTGTGCCATATGCTAAGCAGCGTCGCTGGTCATGATTTTCACAGGGTGGAACAGCTCGCACATTTTTTTACAGTGAACCTGTTCTTGGTCGAGTGCAAGGAGGGTTAAGAAAATTGACGGCAAATCCACGAGGTGAATGACAATGAGATTGGGCGAAGCTCCTGGAAGCAATACCATGAAATTTTCTTCTGTTTTCGCCTGGCGATATGCGCGCTTCCTCGCCTCGCCGCTTTTTATTGACGAACGTTTTCAAGATCTGCTTCGCGACGTTGTCGTGCTGCCTCGGCCTCTCGTTCCCGTACGAAAGTATCTTGCTGACGCTGACGTGCCGCTGCAGCATCTTGTTCACGTACGGCGGAATCTTGCCGACGCTGCCTTGCTGATGCGGCTTCTTGTTCCCGTACAGCAGAATCTTGGCGGCGACGTCGCGCAGCTTCCCGGCGCGCTTCTGCCTCGCGTGCTCTCACTTCAGGGTCCTGTCTGAGAGCCCACGCCGCCACTGCCCGGCGCGCCCACCTTTCGGCATCCTTATCCATACCAGCACACACCGACGGCAACGAGCATCGACACTTACAAACCTGTATCGATATGGTTTTGATTATAAAACCGTTGCTTTAGAAAACACCTGGCGTCTTTCGTTAAGCAGCTGGCGTCTTCTTTTTTGTTTCGCTTAAGAAACATCTGGCGTCTTTGCGTTGTCCTTTTAGAAAACATCTGACGTCTTCCGTTGGTTTACTTCATCAATCAACGGCGTTTCGAAGAAAAAATTTTTATTGTTTAATCACGCACAGGAGAAATCTCACCAGGCACTACATTGTATGTAAACAATGGCTGCTACTGGAAATGAGAGACAGCAGAAGTCAGCTTTTAACACTTCTACTTCTACTATCGTTTCATACTAGAACATGCCAATGGCTGCAAATGGGAAATGAGAGACGGAAGAATTCGGCTTTTAGTTAACGCGCACGCTGCGATTTTTTTTATTGTTCAACAATGCACAGAAGAAATCTCCCACCGGCACCACCTTGAAGGTCAAAATGTAAGACTGGTTACACACTAGTACTACTACTACGAGGTACGAATGGGTGTTGCTATAAGGAGCTTCGCCCCTAAAAAAAAATTTTATCCTCTTTCGTCGAGTGTTTCATGTCGGAGATCCATGGTGACACAGGTGTGTGTTACATACATTGAGTCAAACCAAATACTCAGAACTGCTCCATCAAATATGAAGGCAGCAGTGAGCTTAACTAACGGGTATCAGCCACAGAAATCTGTGTGGCCTGTCCGAAAGCTGTCATTATCATAGATGCACATGTGCTACGAAAATCATGCGCGAGTTAAGCCACCTCCACTGAAAAGGAACAACTCAGCCCAACAAATGGCGTGTGCGTTACCACAGTCACACCCGTATCACGTGATACTTCGTGGTTATGATAAGTGGTGGTTATACTACCACCTCAAAGCTTAACAAAGGATCTTCAATTAGGAGCTAGGCAAGACGCATCTGAAAGGCTCACAAGATATATGAATGCGATAGCCTGTTGAAGAAAAGGATGCCAGCTTCGCTGTGTCATATATGAATGCGATAGCCTGTTAAAGAAAAGGATGCCAGCTTCGCTGTGTCATCAATGTGCGCGATGCGGGGCTGGTTTAACACTTTTCAAAAGACTTGGTATATACGTATAAATAGTGCTCCTATCTACGCTGCTTTGAAGTGCATACAGAAGCATTCGCCCCGTACTTGAGGTCACGTGATTGGTAGAAATGACACGATGATAAATCCCTCTCTTCAGCGTTTGTCATTACACTCTTTGCAGTACAGAAGACATCTAAATTATGTCGAGTGACGTCTTCTGGTGCTGCGTTACTGTTTGTGATTCTATCTGCGTTACTCTTTATAACATCAGTAAACGTGGCGCGAAAATCAGTCATCTTTATCGATTCACAGTCCGCTGCAGCGTCGCTTGAAAGTGATGTAAAAACTTCTTTAAAAGCTTCGCTTTTATATGAGACCCTATGATAACAGTCGAAAGTAACAACAATGAACCACGTGATCGAATTTCAATAAATATAAAGCCACTGCAGTATTCCAGGACACACTGCAGCCGACACCACATAAAATAGGGCCCACAATAACGATGAAACAATTGCCCTCAAAATTTCACACATTGAAATCCATCTACTCCTGAGACAGATAGCCTGTAGCGTCACCAAAGACAACAGGTTCAGTAAAAAGTCGGAAAGTACGGACTCATATCTTATTGACCATTGCTTAAAACTTAGGATTCTATCAGAGCTGCGGTAAATTGGAAAATTTGAGATGTTAGTTGACTGCTTACGGCTTGGTACAGCGTTTACACCACACTTCCTGCACAGAATACAGCGTGCGTCTAGTACAAACTGTTCCTGCCACCACCTTGACGAAGGTGTACATCACCTGCTTCTGGAGTGCCCGAAATATGGGACAAAAAAAATGTATTACGAGCAAGTTTGCAACCTTTATATAGGGGGTCCTTCAGAGTGAAAAAAATACTAGGCCCATGGTCAACTGCAGGTCTTCAGAAATAAGCAGTTGTCGCCTTCAAGAAGTTTCTTGAAGATTGAAATATTTTATAGCAACATTCATCTACTGTATGGAATGCCGCCTTTTCCTTCATACCATAGAAAATGTGTAATATTGAGATAGTATGTCTGATTTGTGTAATCATTTGTCTATGTGCGAATTTACCTTGTCTGTGTGGAACTTTGTACATATGAACCTATTAGACGTATCTGAACTGTCATGTGATGTTTCACTGTCCTGTATTTTCACATAGTTTTACTGTCTTGCATTTATGCCCTTATTGTTTTTTCTTACGACATATTTTGTCTGCTAAGTGAGAAGCAGTAGCCGGTGCTACCGTTATGGCACCAACGGTCTTCTATTTGATCATTTCAATAATGAGAAAAAAAGTTGCGTACCTGCAGAACTTTTCCCGGTCAGCGTCCGTTTCCGGTACCGTGTTTCCCGTGGCGAACAAAAACAGGTCAGCGGCGCAGTTGTCCAAAGCGCGGATGTTGCACTTGTCACACGAGGGGGGTAATGCCGTGCACTTGGCGACGAGTGCTGCATACGCCCAATCAAAGAACGAAAGTAGCAAAAAATTAATGCAACAAGCTGAGCTATAGTTGCTAATGTATTGTAAAATAGCGCGTAAAAAAACATCTATACGGAACAAGCGCCCGACGTGTTGTCTCTTGGTGTGTTCACATGTTTGTTTGTTTTTTGTTTTTCGCGCTCTTTTACATTGTAAAGGAAAGTTATGTAAGCCCTGCACTAATGGTGTCAAGTCTTGTGGAAGTGTGGAGGTGGGCAGCCTTCTTTTTTTTTCAATTTGATTTGCTCTTTCTTTCTTTTTCTCTTCTCCAGCTTTCTGTCTTTTCTTCACTACTTCTTTCTATTCACTCTTACTTTAATGCCATTTTTTCTCTTTATTTCTCTCCTTTTTTATTTCTCGCTTGACTGGTTTTTTTTTTGCCATTTTTATATGAACTTCTGCCTGCTTTACGCCAAGTGGCGACAGTGCATTACAGTCTGGGCCCACAAAGTGCTCCCTATTTAGCAAGAGAGCATGCAAGGAGACCAACTATATAGGTGTCCCGCGGCTCGCCCGAACTGAGGTTTATGCAATGGTATGACCCACTGAATAGTGTCGTCTTCTCGTGGAGACATTTGTGTAGCACTACTTCTTTAATATACGTCTTCGATTGTGACGTGCTAATTTGCCTTATATATCACAGGTTTAAGTTTTCATTTAATTTACTGTTTTTTTACAAGAAAGTTTCTGTGATATCTTAAATGATGGCGACATATTTTTTCTTGATATACAAACAACAACCAAACGCAGGGTGCTATGAAAATTTAGTGGGATTGTCGTCGAACGCCGGGATTGTTGTCGTCGAGCCCCCCAACCAGAACCTTGGCTCCATCAACATTTTTTTATTTAAGAACTCATCTTCCAAACCGCTTCGAGTGGGTCATTTTATGGTACTTGTTAATGCGAACTTGCACGCATACGTATATTTTGCATGCCTTCTATCCTATAGGCAAGGAGTAGGTAGGCACTGCAGGTCATCTCAACGAGGAGAGGCAGAGCACGCCGACTAAGGAATACAATACCGTTCAAACAAACACAGCAAGAAATGCCATGCGACATTTACAAACAACTTAAAGCAAAAGTCGGTACGCGCAGCCAGATAGTTCGCATAACATATGCATTGGTACGTCACAGCGTACGGAATTTTTCAAAACAAAAATGTACCATCAAAAATCATCTACGATAGGAAAAGGTGGGAAAATATGAGGAAAAAAATGGCAGGGAGGTTAACCAGTCTATAGGCAGCCGGTTTGCTACCCTGCGCACGGGAGGGGGATGGGAAAGAAGAAAAAATAGAGAGGAGAGAGAGAAGAGAAATAGACACAGCACATTAAGCAGCACACGCGCGCACACTCAGTCTTAGTCCAGTCTTGTCTTTCACGGTGTGTGACATTGCTGTGCTGTTACAGCCGCTTGGTCAAGCCCATGTTGCGTAGGTATTTCAACAGTGCTTTGTTGTCGGTGCACGCAAGAACGGACGCCAGTGACTGTTTCTGGATTTCATAAAATGGACAGATGCACATGATGTGGTGTAGCGTCTGTCCCTAGCAAGTGTATAGTCACCAGCAATTGCAATTGTTGCCTTGTTGACGTACATCTGGGCAGATTAAGGCACACTCTCAGTGCTTGGGCTTCTACTGCCTGTAGAACACGAACATTGGTCTTGCAGGTATTGCTTAGCACGGGCAAGCTATATGTCAGGAAACCGAGAAACAGGGCTCGGTGAAGTTCCATAATTGCGCCTACTGACATGCCCCACGTCTTTCCTGCCGGGAACTTGAACAATCAGGAAATAGTGGTCAGGCGCTTCTTCATAAAGGCCACATGCGGACTCCAACAGAGGTCTCTATCACTAATGATGCCTAGAAACTCGTGGCTTTTGGCGTAAGAAATCGGTCGCCCACTGATTGAGATGACGTAAGTGGTCCTTTCTATGCGAGTGAAGGCCTCCAGCATGCTTTTTTCTGGTGATATACGACAGGTATGTGCATTATACATTGCTAGTTTTTTAAAGTAGCACAATTTACGCTGAGGGTAACATTTGAGCAACGCTGATTGCTTTTCAAGTGATTCTGAGGTGTTTTCTTGACAATGCAGGAATAGCCAAGAATCGGTAGATAGGTAAATTGCACCGTGGACTTCCCTGCGCCCTGCTACCCTGCACTTCCCCAGTACAAGGTAGCAAACTGGAATTTATTTTCTTATGAACCTTCCAGCCTTCCTCTATGTCTCTCTCTTTCTCTGTATCCAATGAGTAAAGCCTCTTTAAATCTGCAAATATTCCATTTAGGTTTCAAGGAACGCAAACAACAAGGACAATGAACGCAATAGTATGGGGATTATTTTTCTCGGAGAGCTCCAACTTCACCAGCAATATTGTATTGAGCGCACTGCAGCTTCAGCATCATCTAGTGAAATGTTTTTAAACGGTATCGAACAAAACATGTATAATATAATGTAGTGACAACAAAGAAAACAGAAGCTGCTGAAGACCCTTTCTCTAATAATTTTTTTGAGATTTATTGTCCTAAACCAAGATATTGTTATGAGAGTTGCCGCAACGGAGGGATTTCGTATTTCCGACCACCTGGGTTCTTCCAGTAGGCACCTAAATCTGAAAAAAAGGGCCCCAAACATCTTCGCTTCCGCTGAAAGGTCTTGTTTTTTTTTTCAATTTTTTTAAAGAAGATTTGATTTGACACAATGCAATTAACTAAGTGTAATATACAAACTTACACAAAAACTTATTTTCGTAATCAGGCGTCCGGAATAATAGTGCGATTCATACCGATATTCTGGTGGCTACAGCTTTGTATTAAAAAAAAAGTGTGTTCCACGCTCACCATCTTAGCTGCCAGTGGCGCTGACTAACGCTCCCTCACATATATGCACCTCATTAATTGATGAAGTCTACAGGAGGACGACCACTTCTGTAGATGTAGATGCAGCGCCTCATTCGGAAGTTGCAGCTTTGGTCAATTACGGCTGTGAGTTGTAATTTCAAAAACTTTAATCTCTGTACCTTCATATGAGTTCTTTTAAAGTGCCTCATTCGAAGGTTGCAAGTTTGGTATATGACGGTCACAAGTTGTGCTTTCAAAATTTTATTTTATTCGCCTTCATATGAGACCTTGTAAAGTAAAGGAGTATTTTCAATGCATTTATACGGTCTCATATGTAAATGAATAAACTAAAGTTTTTTTTATTTTTTTTAAACACAAGCAATAGCCGCCATGAGCCAAACTTGCAGTTTCCGAATGAGGCGCTGCATCTACTGAGCTACAGAGGTAGTCGTCCTCCCGTAGACTTCATCGAGAATATATGGGGCATATAAGTCTGGGAGTGTTAGTCAGCGCCTCTAATAGCTAGGAAGGCGAGCGTGGAACATAGTTTATTTTTATATAAGAGTGGGACACCAAAAGGTTGTTGTGAATTGCGCTATTATTCCTGACGCATTATTACGGAAATTGGTTTTTGTGTAAGTTTATAGGTTACATCTCGTTAATTTCATTATGTGCCACAAAATCAGTGATAAAAGGTAGACTATATACCTGCGAAAATATTATCAGCTACTTACACTAATGAAACTCAACCACCTTTAGTTACGCTGTCGGTCAAGGAAAATTCGATAGCATTCTGTGTGGTCTATAAAAACCGTTCTTGGCACCACCATTCGGAAACAAGCAACGATGGAGATGTAGTTTCAAGAAATACGATAAAGCTCTGAATTTCCCTAGCAGACCAGTACTAACTAAAGATTTCTCGTGTCATGTGAGGTCACTCTAGTATTCTGTTATATTAAAGCTTTCGTATTAGACTGACGCTGTTTATGCAAAACGCACAGAGTAAATGGCACTAGCGTGCCTTCTAACAAGGCGCTTTGGGCCATCTTAGCGAGGTCTTGCTTGAATGCACTCTATTGTGACTCCCATTATGGCAGGCATGTGATTCATTTTTTTTTGTCGCAATGCGGTTCCTGCTAAAAAACTCTCGAACTGTTTTCCAAGCACAACTTCACTGTCTCCACGTCTCCGCTGTGGCACATTGGCTACAATGCTCGGTTGTTCGCTAAGAGGGTGCGTGTTTTATACCGGCCATGTAGGCAGCATTTTCAAGAGAATATTTAGAGACACTTAAAAGAAGGATGCTTACCAATGAGTAGCAAACTGCGGATCATAGCTCGACGCTCGGCCATTTTCGGTTCCCACGAGAACGGCAAATGTGATCCTTCGACACGAATTCTTCTCTGAACGATGAACTGGCGTCGACGTATCGTCAGGATCGACTACAGGTGCGTTTATATATATGGTCACCAAAGGCGGACAAATAAAAAGCCAGCCAAAAGAGTCGGTAACGTGGAAGCTCTCACTTTTCCAATGGACGTGTAATGAGCTTCGCCTTACGCCGCTCAGTGCGATTCACGGAAAGGCAGATATTATTTCATTTTTATTTATTTCCTGTACCTCAGTTTCGCTGTCTATTTCACGCGGGCGTGCTTTCAACGGTGTAGCACGGGACGTACTCGCTTGCTGAAAGTGAAAAGCACACGCGCCTTTGTCCTCCTGTTCGTGCAACTTCTGTCATCTCGACTCAAGTTTCGTGGAATGGCATCGCTGCGCTGTTTCCAAGAGGAGCTCAAAACGGTATCGCATCTAGAGCCTGCAGAATACAAAATAGAACAAAAGCAATACATATGGCGACGGCGAAAAACGCTGCTTTCAACGTTTGTATTCTGGAAAAATAGTTAACCATGCCAAGCTGGCTAGGCTGTGAGGAAATCTCACTTACATGAAGCGCGAGCGAACTAATCCCGAGGCTGCGCTGGGTACAGTTGTTGAGACCAAGTGATTGTTGAGATCAAGTCGTTGAGACCAAGCAGTCGTTGAGACCAAGTGACAGCCTTCAAGTGCTTCGGCAAAACTATCGCTTCCGACGTCGTTTTCAACGCCGTGAGGTTGTGTAAACAAAACAGTGGCCGAATGAAAATATTGCTGTTTGTTTTCTTGTTTCCGAAACGAAGGCAGGAGATCGCAATAGAATGGGAGTATTATAACGCTGTGATCACTAGAGCTCTCACCTCATCACAACGAGAACAAAGAGTAGAGGCAACAATAAGAGCCACACATTTAAAAAATATATTAATTCAAGTGGCTCCACAAGTGCGATTAAAAACACTGCGAAAAAATTGTTGTTAAAGAGCAAGAATGGTTGCGCGAACGAGGGTATTAGTGGCGAACATTGCAGGAACACACGCAACGATTGCGAATTGTACCTTCTCGTGTACTAAAATATTTCCAAAAATGATTCTTAAAGGGAATATCATTTGCTCACATTGCTTTGTAACATAAAAAAATAACTTCTTGATTGATATGTAGGGTTTAACGTCCAAAAACCACCATACGATTATGAGAGGCGCTGTAGTGGAGGGCTCCGGAAATTCTGACCACCTTGGGTTTCTTAACGTGCACCTAAATCTGAGCACACGGGCCTACAACATTTCCGCTTCCATCGGATGTGCAGCCGAGGCAGCCGGGATTCGATCCCGCGACCTGCGGGTCAGCAGCCGAGTATCTGACTGATATGTAGGGTTTAACGTCCCAGAACCACCATATGATTATGAGAGACGCCTTTGTGGAGGCCTCCGGAAATTTCGACCACCTGGGGTTCTTTAACGTGCACCCAAATCTGAGCACGCGGGCCTACAACATGCCCCGCCGCGGGGGTCTAGTGGCTAAGGTGCTCGGCTGCTGATACGCAGTTCGCGGCTTCAAATCCCGGCTGCGGCGGCTGCATTTCCGATGGAGGCGGAAATGTTGTAGGCCCGTGTGCTCAGATTTGGGTGCACGTTAAAGAACCCCAGGTGGTCAAAATTTCCGGAGCCCTCCACTACGGCGTCTCTCATAATCATATGGTGGTTTTGGGACGCTAAACCCCACAAATCTTTTCTAATCGGGCCTACAACATTTCCGCCTCCATCGGAAATGCAACCGCCACAGCCGGGATTTGATCCGGCGACCTGCGGGTCAGCAGCCGAGTACCTTAGCCACTAGACCACCGTGGCGGGGCTGCAGCCGAGTATCTTAGGCGCTAGACCACCGCGGCGGGGCAAAGAAAAAAAGTTTAACTTGTAAAGTTGAAGTATAATTAGGCCTAGCAAATCGCGTGTTGCGCGAGGTGCTCAGAGCCGTTCACTCTTATCGGCACACCAGCCGCCAAAGTTGATATCTGCTGTTCACCCTTGGATCAAGTGTGAACCATACACTGGCTGACGATTGCGCAAATTTAAATTGACGATGAGCAGTTCTGTAACCGCTGTGAAACCTGCTCAAGGAATCATGTTTGAAAACGTCGATGCATGCCGCACAAAGATTACATTGCTAGTTTGTCTTTGTGCCTAATAGTGTCACTATTACACGAGTGCTTTCGGAGCAGTTGCTTGTAAAAATAATTTCCAGACATTCTTGGTGAGCCCCCATCATGAGCGAAAAAAAAAAGGTATAGATGCATGTTTTTTCACAGTATATTTCGTAACATCACTCGTACTAACCGGTACCTTTTCTTGCCCAATCTTGCTTACGTCTCACCCCGTCCTGATTATGCCTACAAGATCAAGAAGATGAGATGTAGAACGAACACCTTCAGGATGGCGTTTTTTTTTTTTCAGAACAATTCGTGAGTGGGACAAATTGCCTAGCAACATTATCTCTGTTGCCTTGTCACGGTGGTCTAGTGGCTAAGGCACTCGGCTGCTGACCTGCAGGTGGCAGGATTGAATCCCGGCTTTGGAGGCTGCATTTCCGATGGAGGCGGAAATGTTGTAGGCCCGTGTGCTCAGGTTTGGGTGCACGTTAAAGAACCCCAGGTGGTCGAAATTCCCGGAGCCCTACACTTCGGCGTCTCTCTTATCCATGCGGGGGTTTCGAGACGTTAAATCCCACAACTCAATCAATAAACATTGTCTCTGTTATCTCCCCTGAAGTGTCTGCTTCACATTTGCAGAACTTGCATTGTGAATAGTCCTCGTGATTTTCTATGCGATGTTTGCTCGTGAGCTTTAGCGCTCAATATGTTGTGCTGTTTCGCGTTTCCTTTGTGCATTTGGCTACTTACTGCTGTACAGTATTTGAACTACTTGCTTTTAATTGGACTTGTGAGTGTTGTACCCCCCCCCCCCTTTTCCATGCAATGCCAAAAAGCGCTCTGGGCATTGTAATAAAAACTTGCAAAGCAGAATTATTGGCACGCTTTATCGCGGATGCCGCTTCTGACCAATGAAACCCGAATGTTTGTTTGTAGCCGAAAAAAAAGTTGAAATTCAAAGGGGGCTCATTTTATTTGTTAGACATGATAAAAATGATAACTAACAGACAATGATGCCAAGAAAAGTATAGATCTTAATAGTAGTAATTGTAATATAAACATGACAATTACTGCTTATAGCATCCCCTATACTTTCCCTAGCATCATTGTCTGTTAGTTGTCATTTCTCGCAGGAACTAATTTTCATAACTCCTCCCTATTTTGCCGATTATTTTTACCCCATACATTCCTACATTTGGACCACTTTTCTGAAGACATCGCAACTACTAACAATCACCAAATTTGTAATCAAATTAACATTGTGTTATTGAAGCTTGCACGTTATGTTACAATTGCTTATCACTTACATTTTGATCATACTTGTACTTACGAAATAAAAAGTCATAATGTTGGAAATAAGGAAACGTTCCCGTTGTTGTTCCATTGTTGCAATCGCTACCTTTGCGGACGCCCAACGACAACCACTATTGCGCGTTAGTAAAAAAAGCACATAATGGTTGAGAAGGTCTCATATTCACGCGATTTTCGCTGCTGACAGCTGAGGCTCATCAACGTATTTTCAGTGTGACAGAATCGTCGCAAGTTCTAGGGGTAAAAAACTATCTTTCGCAGACTTGTTGGCACACGCATTCTAATGCTCGTGTTATACATGCAGTATTTTCTAAAAGAATGGAACAACACTGATAGACCTCTCACCCATTTCTTGCGCGTGCTGTGTCCAAGAACGTGGGTTTTTCCTGGTGCGTTTTCGGTTTTTTCGTCAGCCTCAGAAACGATGATCCTGAAGCCGAGCCATAGGCCTTACAAATGGCGTACGAAGGGCGTAAACACATAGCTTTCATACGGCTGGCAGTGGCCAAAGTCTAGCCGTGCAGTTGACAGCACGTGTTGTACTTGAGAAACATATATTACCTTGCCTGGGAGACTTATTTTCAAGGAACCCGTATGCCTTCCTAAACAGAGAGTCACTATGATGGCGCTTACCTAGTTGATGGACACCTTCTCTACAGCTACGTAGAGCTTGGCACGCTTTTGATTCCAGCGTTTGAAAGGTGTGTGTCTGCGTTAGTCTAAGGTCACAGGCAGCATGCCATCTTCACACGTCCAAAGGGTGGGGTTACTTTAAACATCCCCAATAGTTTCGACATTCTGACCAAAACTATATACGATTAAACTATGGGTAACAATTTGTGGGAGCGCGTGAACGAATGACATTTGGCTCACTGGTGGTGTAGTTGCTCTCATCTAGTTTGACCTTTGTTATATCTATGTCTACAGTGGTCTTAATCAGGGTTGCCATTAGTGGCCCCCCTTCAACAAATTGGATTTTTTAAGACTTTGTCTGTCGGAAAAGAAATCAGAAAACAAATACCGCAGGCCTCAATTGGCAGCTCTTTCTTCAGTGGCCTTTGCAGAACATCTCAGTAAAACACTGCGCTCTAGCAGCCAATAAAAACATGGTGGTGCTGGAAACTTATTTTGCAAAGTGACCCTACACAGGCACCACGAATGGCAAGGAACAGCGTTAGCCTGTGTAACATAACGGGGCATAAATTTGCAATCCCAAGCAGTCATCACACAATGCCAATAGCACAACCTGAGTGTGGCCTCCTACTTACTCAGAAGTGCGCAGACGTACTTCATTGTCATTGCCTACAAGTACCATCTAAAGTGGACATAATACTTTACAAACGTGTAGTGGGTACCTCGCGCATTTCTGGAAAGGCAGATAATGGCGTATTGGTTGCTGTCCTACTTCACGAAAAAATAATATTCACGGCTTCGTACTCGGTGCCTTTCGGAAACTCAAAACTTCTGGCCTTGCCATAACACGAAGTTGCACGGACATTTAGCATCAGGCGAAATCGTAAGCGTCGACGATTGTTTTCGTAGATAAAACACACAGAATTCGAGCTTTCCTGTCTTGTCACACGCGTGTGTCCGAGCTCCCACCGCGAGTAGGTTGGTGCTTACGCAACAAGGCAGCGTCGCAGCTCGGGGAATGCTTGCAAATACGGAGTGGCAAAGTTCCGTGCGTGTTGGTGAACACATGGCTAGCACACTACTAACTTTGCCCACCATTTATGGTGATGTTACACAGCAGTTTTTAATAATGGTATGCAGTGCGTGTTCTCGTGTGCACCTGTCAAAAAAAAACAAAAGAGAGATTCGCTATAGAATAAAGCTGAACTGTGCACCTTTGGTCAGGCCAGACTTGGTGCAGCTGTACTGAATTATATCAACTGCACTAATAATATGTGGTCAGTTGCCACATTTCTCCAGTGAAATAATTCCATGGTTACCCAAAAAAGTGTTTCAGGGCCCTCTTAAGTTAATATCTTCGGGTTTGTCTTTGAACAATTTTTATTGGCGAATCAAATAATCCTTTAGTGGATGTATCTTATTCTTTTATGATCAAAAGAGCGAGAGCTGCAAGGAATAAAAGAGGAACGAGGATCATAATTTAACAGTGAATATTCCAAATAATAAGGTCACTATTTATATAGCCTGTGCTGCTTCTATCCTTTCGAACAAGAGATTTTTCCAATTTAAGGTTATATGCCTAACATTGAAGTTCTCTGTTATTGTGACATGTCAGGTATACTTTCGTCAGGCTCGGGCTGCTGATGCAACCAATGTAATATAGCAACATTTTATTGAGAAAACTGCACTCTGTGAATGTCTAATCTTCAATACACTCTCCCGCTGAACTACTTTCTACCTCAGTTTCAGTGAATGACGTGTGTAAAATTTGCAAGAACACACTTGCAATAATATCATTTGATGGAAACGTGGACAATATTGAGAGATTAGTATGTGACCCTGAACGCAACATCCTTTATAGATTGGCACTGCTAATAAACGACTGTGTAATAAATAAATCAGCTGCATGGCTTTTCAATAGGTACGCGTTTTTTATACAATGGGTATGCATTATCCACCAGAAAGCTGTCTAGGTCGCGATGCTTGACCGATCAACTAACATGCACTGTTCTTTCCTTCCTCTCAATCATAGGATAAGCAGAAGGAACAGAGGAAGTGTCTCACCCAGGCTGATGTTTTGATAGGAGGGTCTCTCTTTGTCAAAGGCACCTTGTCATCCCTTGTCAAAAGGCCCCGCCTCAACAGTGTAGTGACTAAGGTACTCGGCTGCTGACCCGAAGGTCGCGGGATCGAATCCCGGCTGTGGCGGCTGCATTTCTGATGGAGGCGAGAATGTTGTAGGCCCGTGTGCTCAGATTTGGGTGCACGTTAAAGAGCCCCAGGTGGTCGAAATTTCCGGATCCCTCCACTACGGCGTCTCTCATAATCATATGGTGGTTTTGGGACGTTAAACCCCATATATCAATCATCAAATCATCCTTTGTCAAAAGCGCCCTGTCATCCAACTGGAACTTCAAGTTACACTGCTGAGGCGAGGCTTACCGAAGATAACGACGGAATTGAAGGGCCCGTTTTGTTGTGTTGTGATGGTATTGGTGCTTTTAGGCACAATTACGTGCTGTCGACAAAGGAGGCACGAACGGGTTTACACAGTTTATTGAAACAGTCGTGATTATGTTATAAAGATTGAATGATAATGGATGAAAAAAAAACTATTTGATCATGTGAGAACTGAACTCATAAGTTTCTTATTACACATTCAAAGTCTCAGCGTGAATATCGGTCACAGTAGACAAACGGGTTGACCGACGGGTGCATTGCTTTCTTATTGGGTTTATAACTTGTAGCCCTAACTCTGGTGGAATTGCCATCACGCTTCAGGTAGCTCTAAGCGTAACATTGTTACTTGTTTATAATAACGTACGGAATAAACCGGTGTTCCGCGAAGAACAGTACTTTTAAGGAGAATGTGCACGTTGATTTCATCACTGCATGGTTGTAATGATTCAGCCGAGGGACCTCACGATGGCCTTCAGGGGCAAGATAAAGTTCTTGACCACGGTGAAGTTGTTGTACTGTGGCAGCGCATCCAGTGAACGACACTGGGTGGAGTCCCTCTGGTAGGCACCGCAGATGATGCTGAGCATGTTGCCGAACACGTTGTCGGTCGTCTCCTCCATCAGCTTGATGGCGTCCGGGTCCTGGCAGTGCTCAGCCAGGGCTTCCTCGCCGCACTTGTAGAAGTCATAGTACTGGCTGAGACAGAAAAAAAAGGAACACAACGTCAGTGTAACGTGATAAGCACATGGCATAGGCGATGTCACTTCGTACAGAGGGACCAGTGGCTGGCGCTGCGCCACACGTGGACACGATCTCCTTATAGAGATTTAATAAGAAGGATGGAGAACAGTTTTTCTTAAGACACTGGTCTTGAATGTATCCTTTGACTAGCATAACATGTGAGTGAGTGAGTGAGTGAGTGAGTGAGTGAGTGAGTGAGTGAGTGAGTGAGACGGCCGGTCAGTCGGTCAGTGCGTGTGTGTTCAGGTGCAGGGGGCTGAAGGGTAGCCAAAGAATGCTTGACACATTGAGAAACATGCTTCCGTGGAAACCCATTGCTGCAGATGGAGGAAGAAGATTCAATTTTATTGAAAGAATCCGGCAGCCTCGGTGATGCTGATCTAATGCCTAGACGTCAGCCGTGAGTCCTTGGGCTCTGGCGGCGTCCTTGGTCCATGGGACTGTCCAAAGGTGTTCCTCTGGGCCTCTTCTGAGCAGCACGGTCTTCCACTGCTCATTGTGAGTAATTATGCGACCATGTCGGGTCACCTTTGAACGGGCCCACAGTATGTTAGGTAGGTCAGCCCTTTTTTAAAGACGATAGTCTTTCTTGGGAACCTTCGACGAAAAAAATTTGGTCTGTCTGTGCATTTGTCTGTTTATCCGCCCTAACGATACCTCAAACGGCACCAAACAGCCAACCCCATCCGCAGCGCCCACCAATACTGCTCAAGGTTTAGCATTCGTAGTTGTGCGATTGTCAATTAAAAAAGCAAATATTGCGAATATCTGAGGCGCCATACCAACATGTCTATGTTTCGCATGTCTGCCTTTGTACTAGAAGAGGCACACACAAGTAACTCTAAGAACTGTAGCGTTTAACGCGCTGCGATGACAGTGCAAAGTGATGCTCAAGAAAGTGTTTCCAGCGCTTTGCAACGACGGCGTGGAGGTGGAACCTGCCCGTCGCTTTGCATTTTACACCTTATCACCTCCGTGACTGGCGCGCATTTTTCTACGTGGTTGCGCATGCCTTCGTTTTTGAAGATAACTGCCAGATGGCGTTCTTGTCTAACGTGCCTAGATGCGCTTGTTCGCCTCCGTTACACGCTCGAGGCACTCTAACGCAGCACCTTCAGAATACCATTCAGCAATTTTCTTGCGCAGAACATCAAATAAACGTTTTGTTCACTCTCTCCAGACGCAAGGCTATCGTCTTTCGACGACATTTACAGTGTAACATGTATATTCGGGCCAATTTTTTATACAGAATTTGCACTTGTTGTTGCACCAAACTGTGTAAAAATTTGGAGGACGCTTGAGGTTTGCCTTCAAGAGTATAACGCGATAGCGTAATTGGGCCCGGGTGCATCGTCGTCTCAAATGCTAGCCATCCTTCGGCTCTCAGTGCATGCCTCAACTATGCTGTATGAAAACGAGTTCCAAGCAATATCTTAGCTCGCCCAATGAACACCTACTTGCCACGCAGATGGACTGGGTTGGATCCTCATTCAATTGTATGGACAATCTCGGCTGGTTTCTGCCATCATCGTCACGCCATCTTTCACGTATATGTATATGCATGTACATACGTGGAATGATGCGCTATAGCCTCCTCTTTCTGTGGAGCAAACATTGACTTTCCGGCTGCGGACGTCTGCGTGCGCGCTTATCTCGTGAGCGAACAACGGAAGGGGGCGCTGATGGCTGCCGCGCTATCGCCGCAACGATCAACGCACGGATTGTGCCCTCACAGCAGGCTGGAGCTTCTACGAACTGTGGTCTAAAAAACGGTGCCAAAAGTGTACCTGAAGCGGCCGTGTTCTCTCACACCAGCGTTTTGCAGAGTTACGTGAGATCGAAACTAAATGAGTTGACTGCCAGCTTCACTTCGTATATATGAACTCCGTCACTGCACACGAGCCTTGTCGTGGTCATCTACTCTGGCTGCGCTGCAGGAAACTTGGTTACTTAGCAAGCGCACGTTCACTACACTTATTATTGCTCCTAAAACGCTAGCCTTGCTTCGTAAAACATTCGAACATGTTGCTATCGCATTCATTGCTTCGCCGTTTCGGTGATACTGTGACTTTTTTTTAACACTTATCCGTTTTATCGAGAGAGCAGGGGGAGGAGATGGGAGGAGGGGGCATCATGATTTCGGTCACGGATTTGACGTTGATAAAGTTACACTACCAAGTGAGAAAGACAAAAATTTTAATGAAGAAATACATGGGCAGAAGCGGAATACTGAGGTGGGCAGTTTTGTCGTGCTAGGTGCTAGCAGACACACAACCGAGCACCTTAAAAACTACCACAAAAACGTTGGTTGGACCCAATGGGGATTGAAAGAAATCATGGCGTGTCAAAGAAGTGAACGATGATGAGTGGGTGAAGCAGTGGGATTCGTAGGCATTGCCGTAAATCACCCGTGACACCAACCAATCACGCTCAATCAGTGATAAAGCGGTGTGCGGTTATATACAATAATTACTGGGGATAGTTGGTATGTTGTGTTCAGTTGTGAATTTAGTTTTGCCTTCATTGTTGCTGCTTTCAGATTTAGCACAAGTTGGCTAAGACGTAGTCTGTGAACGTTGCTCTGGTGGTTGTTGGTTGTTTCCAGTCACACGGTATGCATCGTAAAGCATATCGAGACATCACATACTGCACAAGCCAGTCGCTGTGCGTGATCATTCATTATCATCTTCATCATGAACAGCGTCATCGTCATAGCGTATAGTGGGTACCTTGCATGTGTTGTGCCGTGAGGACAGAAAGAGAATGTGCTGTGTGGAACGCGCCTGTTTTTCACAGTCAGCAGTTCCATCGTCGGCATCATTGAGGGACAATGACGGACCCTGCTAGGCCATTAAAAGCTTCACCCCTAAAAATCACAGCATCTCCACAGAGTTAATGATGATGATGAGTGGGCGAAGCAGTGAGATGTCGCTCGGTGTTACCGTAAATCCCCCCTCACATTTCTCCCCCACGTATATACGTATATATAAGTGACAATGTGGCGTACAGTAGTACTAGTATAATATGTTTATTGGTCATAAATGGCATGTTATTTTCAGTTGTAGACTTCATTTTGTCTTCATTATTACTGCTTTGTGGTCCGTGAACTGTAGAGCCAATGGTTATTTTATCGGATGTAGCATGAACTTGGCAAAGAGGAGGTCTATGCACTATCCCCCATGCGGTTTTAGGTGGTGTCGAAGATCGAGACGTCTTATAGTGTACATCCAGTCGTTGTCTGTGATGTGAACGTTGAAGTCTTTGTGAAGTACGAGTCCTTCAAATCAGAATCGGCCTGGTGTTTTGTCATTTTGACGTCGTTTACCGCACCGTAAGTTTGCTTTAACTTCTTAGAGATGCAAAATAACAAAACAGATGAGATTTCAGCAGATCAAACGTCAGATGCTGCGCTGGAGCTCTTGGGCAAGCTACGAACGATGTTCATGGTTTCGTGATGAAAGAAACGCAAGTAAATGAAAGCCATTGATTTATGCTGTGGGAACCCGATTACGTTTGATATTCATTGTATTAACTTTATCATGAAAATGAACGTGTTTTCAGCATAAAAAACGTCATATATTTGGACATCAAGGCTCTATGCTGACACAATGCAAGCCGGTGTTTTTTGTGTGTGGCGTATCATTCACTGATGAATAATTCTATTTGCTGTTTAAAGCTTCATGAACCCAATTGTCATGGAGTTCGCAGAACGCAATAATTTACAAGGACCAGATTAACTGGCGGAACATGGGAGAGGCCTTTGTCCTGCAGTGGACGCAGTCAGATGATGATGATGATGATGATGATGATGATGATGATGATGATGATGATGATGATGAACCCAATTGTCGAAATCACCTGCCGCAAACGTGTAGTACCACCTAGTTCGCAATTATGAGTCGAGACATTCAGGTTGTGCCCACACAGTGTGGCGCTATGTTTATTTGAGCGCCCACCAACTATTTAGAACTCCACTTAATTCGAAGAATTTGTGCCTCTTTTATTTGAGGTGACGAACTTTTCCTGTAATATATAGACACCCATTCAAGTTCCTTCGAATGCTCAATTTTTTGTGTGTTTGATTACCTTACTAGAAGCCCTCAAACCCTTTCATATCATTTCAAACATTACGTGGTCTGGTGTTGTTATAACAAAGCAGAAAGCTTACCAACAAGCGTACGCGATCTTGAGCTTCCGAGGAGCACCGTGAGCGGCGCGATACAGATCTTCCTGCAGCCTCTTCATGCAGCCGTGGGCCTTCTCTCCAGCCATGTTCATGCACTTCACGTGTTTGAAGTAGCCTGCATTGCAGCGTAGGAATAGAGTTAAAATAAAAGTGCAAGCTGTCACAAAACCCGTGAAGTGCTAGCGAACAAATACATGCGCAAGAATTAATAAGTATTGCAAGCGCCGAACGACATCGCGAGCCCTGGGTGTCAGCGCTGGAAAGTAAAACAGATAGAGGGATAAAATAAACATTTAGCTTTGAAACAGTGATCCAACCAACGTGCCCCGTCACCCTGAGGTGGCACAACACCCTAGTTCAGGAATCCTCCGGCTTCGACGGCCCTCTTGGCCCCGGCGACAAGTAGTCGATGGTCTTCCATGTCCCCGAAGTCGAGCTTATCCTACCTACCACGTTGCGGTCAATTGGCCATTGTTCGGCGTGCTTCACCCCTCCTCTGCGCTTGCACAATCCCACTTGCAAGATGCTTTCAATCAAGGAGCAAATGTACCAGGCTGTTCGGTACGTTGCGGGGTAGGGGGAGGGCACATGCAGTTATGTTTCATTAGATGAATGCACTGCATTAATATTCTCTGTGAGTATATGTGCTGCTTTTGAGGTGCCTGAATGTCACGCTTTTTTTTTTCCTTAGTCAGTTTTGGGTGACAGAGGATGGTACATCCATCGCTCGAATCTGTAGTGCTGGAGTAGTCGCGAACAGCTGTTCGGTGGAACGTCCCTATCCACAGCCATGGTTCGGGTATCTTGCGAGTCCGGAGCATAGGGGCCACTTCATTTCCCTGCAGATCCTTCTCTCCAGGTACCCACATTACGCCAGTGAATGAGAGCGGAGGGCTTCGCTGTTTTTAGAAGAACTATTGCTAAAGTACACTACCGTTGAACACCTCTGATAACGTAACTCCTGCTTAATTAATGTGCCACTTTCTAATTCTTAAAACCCGGCACGTTGGTGTCACTTTAAGGCGGTGCACACACCAACTCATTTTGATGCCATAGATTTTTAGGTCGTTTGCTTATGCGTTGTTTAGTTACGCTCTTTTTTGTTTAATTACGATCTTTTCAACCAAGACAGGCAAGTGACTGCAATCGTGCAATCATTAATTGCCACGATTCGCACGCTACTGAGCAGCATACAATCTCCGTCTGCTAAGAGTGCACTGCAAATACTGGATGCACTGAATCCAGTTCTTGCTAACTTCGTATAAGCACAATGGCTCAACAAAATCTCATCTTCCGCACTGAAGTTAAAGGTGCGTCGATTTTTCAGTGGAATGCCAGAGGCATGAAGTCCCGTATCTCGGACTTTCGCCAATTTGTCCGCGCCAATCAATTCCCTTTACTTGTCATACGTGAACCAAACGTATCAACGCCTTATAGATTGTCCGGTTATGAAGCTTTTTGTTCAGCCGCTTGCGAAGAACGAAGCAAAGTAATTGTTTACATTCGCACAGACTTCACTTATCTTTCACACCCAATAAGTTCAAATGACGACAATCAGTACGTGTGTCTTCGTGTAAAGAAAAATGCAGTTTCATTCACGCTTATTGGTGGATATATATCTCCGTCATCGCGATTTGACTGCGACAGATTAAAAGACATCCTAATGAGGACCGATGGGCCTTGGATCATCACCGGTGACTTTAACGCCCATCACATGCTTTGGGGGAGCACTAGGATGAATGCCAGGGGCCGGAACATTGTTACATTCGCTTCCGATTACGACCTTTCCATTATGAACGATGGTACCCCCACGTATCTGCGGGGTCTCACTTATGGCAGTTGCCTTGACCTGACATTGGTGTCACGGTGCTTCTCTCACAAAGTTAAATGGTTTTGCGATATTGAGACTCATGGGAGTGATCACATACCCACCTACGTGACGATCGATGGTATCATAAAAAATTTCTCTTCCGGTGTTGTAATTGGCACTGACTGGTCGATGTTTAAATCGCGTGTTGAGGACGCTTGCCAAGAAGGCCTCGCCTGCAGCCTGGAAAATACCATAGCGGAAGCTATGCAAGCGTCCAAATGTAAATTACCATTTTTGTCTAAAATAACACAGTTCGACATCGAACTGGAAAGATTACGAGCTATACGAAGGCGTACTGAACGACGATACAGACGCACAAGATCAATTTACGATCTGAGGGAAGCAAGGCGGCTCCAGAAAAAGATTCAACGACGCATTTACAAGCTGGAGAGCGAACGCTGGAAAGCATTCTGCGAATCTCTAGACCCTCATAAACCGCTGTCATATATCTGGAGAACAGTTCGTGGTCTTCGCTCCTCTCCGCAACAACGGCACCCTTTTAAAGCTTTGGCACTCCATCATGGAAAAACAGAACTCGAGGTGGCTGAAGAAATCTTCGCACAAGAGTTGCAGGGAATATTATGAACGAGCTAGAGCATCGACTCCGTGATGGTTCCTGAGACGCGATTACCAGAAATGGACATTCCATTCACCATTGAAGAACTGGAAGGTGCTTTAGTCGCTTCTAAGCGCATGTCATCGCCAGGTCCTGATGGTATTACTTATAGTGCGTTGGGACACCTTGGACAAAAAGCCAGAAAAGAACTTTTAACATGCTTCAACAACTCCTGGCTCAGCGGCAGTGTTCCCCGACAATGGAAAATAAGTCGAATAATACCCCTTTTGAAATCGGCAAAATCACCATTGGACTTGACAGCGTATCGCCCTATTGCCCTCGCAAGTTGCCTCGGAAAAGTGATGGAAAGAATGGTTCTATTTCGTCTCGAGTGGTACTTGGAACGATACACCAAACACCCTTCTTGCATGACAGGCTTTCGTCGGGGCCGCTCCTCCATCGACTGGTGCTTGACTTATCGACATTTGTTCAACAAGAAAAAACCCGCAAGCGCATATCAGTGGCACTCTTTCTTGACGTGAAGGGTGCATATGATAATGTAGCTCACGATGCCATCCTCAATTCCCTGGCAGCAATGGGCATTGGTGGGCGAATGTTTCATTGGATAAAAGATTATACAACTGGCAGGTGTTTCTTTGTGCAAACATATGAGGGTACAACTGCTGAACATTACACCTACTGCGGAGTACCTCAGGGAGGTGTTTTAAGCCCCAAATTGTTCAATGTTGCCCTCATTGGTCTGGTGAAGGTTCTGCCAAATTCGGTGTGCCTATCCATATACGCCGATGATATTTGCCTCTGGAGTGCTGCAGTTACTCGCCCTCAGGTTCGTGCACGAATAGAGCGGGCAGCAACCCTCACAACAGCCTACCTTCAGAAACAAGGCCTAACTATATCAACTGTGAAGTGCGCGTTGATGGCGTTTACGCGCAAACCAATGACGCCATACCCTGTTTACATCAATAGAAAAAGTGTCAAATATTCACGGACGCATCGTTTCCTGGGCATAATAATCGACAGAAGTCTCATGTGGAGCCCACATTGTGCGTACTTGAAAAAGAGACTGCTATCTATTGTGCATATTGTAGCGAAACGTCGGGGTTGTTCAAGTTAGGCGCATCGGACGACCAGGGAGACGAATAAGTGTGGGTGAAACTCCGCGGAGGCAATCGATGAGACGTCAACACGATGATTTCGGGGAGCACTCATTGGGGGTTTATTTAGCTAAGACAACTTCGATTTACGAAATGCACTGGGTCACAAAGACAAAACATAGAAAATGGTGGCATACCCCTCGGCCTACATGGCCTGGTCTCCGGTGGTGCGATCCGCTGTTGACCCCGACTCCGCTCCACCCACTTTTCACATTCAAACATCCTCTTTTTAACCTTTGGTCGCACAAAGAGTCTTCACAAAAACCAATCACATGTTGGGACTCACAGCATCACAACCAATCACAGAAACACTTTCATTCAAGACACTACATTTGTTAAAACGTCGTCACCGAAGGAAACACGCAAAGGGAGAGATGTTCTCCGCACGTGACACTCTCTCCCATGCCAGGCCGTGCTGTCCAACATTACTCGTGCCGGCCCCATCGGCCGACTTCAGTCGGCGGCCGTTCCCACGCTCGGGCCTCGTCAGTTCTTTCGTTAATTGTTGCTTCCTAGAAGCGTCCTTAAGAGCGATGGGTACATTATTGCTTACCAGGTGTACATGCGACAGCAAGGCGCCCCGACATCCTAACAAGAGCGCGGGGGAATATGGTCGTTTACCGGCCGCCACTATGTCTCGGTCAGGCTAAGTGGTCGCGTCCCCATGTCATTCTCAATGACACGCGTGCCGGTTAACAATGGCTTAGACTCAGACGGTGGCGCCGGACCGGCCTCTTGCTAGACGCTTTTCCGGGTAAGCTTTCCCCTTCTAATCCCGAACAGGGGCGACCTTGACTGCTCCGTTGGTAAGCCATAAATGCAGCCTGTAGGCGCATGTCCCAGGCTGGAAAACACGATTTACCCCACATTCCATTAAAGTCAAAAGCCGAAGCTCTGTAATGGCCAGAGAAACAAACCCAAAGGTAGAAGAGTACAAGGAAAGACTTAAAAAAGAAGCAGAGGAGTTGGTTTTGCACAAATTTCCTGAGAAGATACTGGAGCTGGAAACCTTGCTCTCGCGACACCTCCCCCCTACGAAAAAGAGTGCCCCACTCGTTTTATCTGCAAAACACGACAATAAATAGACTAATTATACAAAGAGGTTTTGCATTCAACAAGTGTGTGAGATGCTTATTTAAAGACACTTATGCTGGTGTATAACAGGTGAGAGGTTTTAAAAAATTTACATAAAAACAACAGATGAAAAACAAAACAAAATCATTGGACACAGAAATATATGGGTTCACTCATCGGTACTGCAATACAATTCAGTGTCCGTTTCGTAAGCACTGACATTCTGTTGTGCGTTGTTATTACTTGAAAATGTCTTCCAGTCCGAGTAAAGTTCAGTGTCCGTGTCGTAGCTTTCGCACTGCTGTACTGGAACACTGGTCTGTGTCCCGCGCACACAATGTTGCAAACGGAGTTCCTGACCCACTCGCGAACCGCACTCGCGCACATCACCATTGGAGCCGCACTCGCGCACAACACTTTGATGCAATCCGTGGTCATCTCTCCTTGCACTGCACTCGCGCACAACACTTCGATGCAATCCGTGGTCATCTCTCCTGGCACTTCCCTCGCGCACATCACCACCGAGATCGCGCAACTCATGATTATCATCAGACTCATCGTCCGCGTCGTCGGCATCGGAGCCCAATCGAACGTGGCAGGGCTTTAAACGCGCCACATTCACAACGTCACGTTTTTTCCCAGTTTGGTCTACCACCTCCCAGTTGTTCTCGGCTACCTGGCGCACAAGACGGAAAGGTCCGAGATATTTGTGAAGAAGCTTCGTCGTCTTCCCTTTCGCCAGGGAGGGAGTCCACAAGTACACCAAGTCGCCCTGATGATAAACAACACTTCGTCGCCTAGCATCATAGCTGCGCTTGTTCTTCTCCTGCTGACGCTTCTCCCGTTCATTTACTATTTTTCGAGCCTGCCGCAGCCTGCGGGCCACTTTCATTGCATCCAGGGTGTAGTCGAATCCGCGTTGCGCGCCCGACCCTACATCCACCGGTAGTGTCGGTTCATGTCCGTGAAGAAGAAAGAAGGGAGTGAATCCAGTCGTCTCGTGGGTGGAAAAATTATATGCAAAAAGAACGTACGGTAGGAATTCATCCCAGTCGCGGTGGTGTGAGGAAACGTACATGCTGAGCATGTCAGCCAACGTGCGGTTAAAACGCTCGCACAAGCCGTTGGCCTGTGGGTGGTATGCTGTTGTGGTGGCATGCTCGCTACCCACGAGCCGGAATACTTCTTCGGTCAAGTTGGCGACAAAGTGCTGCCCACGATCGCTTATTACTTTTTCCGGGGCACCATGGCGTAGGACGATTTGTTCGACGAAAGCTCTGGCTGCTTCTGCGGCAGTGGCCGCTGGACACGCGACAGCCTCGACCCATTTCGTATGGTAGTCGGTAATCACGACGATGTAGCGGTTCCCTGCTTTGGATTTAGTGAAAGGCCCAATGAAGTCCATGCCCACCTGCTGAAAAGGTCGACCTGCAGGTGGGATCGGTTGGAGGAAACCGACCGGCCTCCCCGATGGTTGCTTTCTTGTCTGGCAGTCGGGGCAGGAGAGAACGTACTTGCTTACGTACGAGAACATCTTCGGCCAGAAATATCGGCAACGAACTTTCTCCCATGTGCGCTTGACACCTAAGTGGCCTGCCGTGGTGGCGTCATGGCAGTACCTTAAAATCTCAGATCTCAAGCACTTGGGGACAACGAGCGCCGCACGATCCTCCTGAAACCCTTTCGCCCTTCGATACAGTACACCGTCGATCAACCGAAAGCTCCGTGCCGTTCTTTTAGTTTTCCTGACAACGGGCGCATCCGGGTGCTCGAGGTGCTGTATAATTTCTTTCATCCATGGGTCTGCCCTCTGCTTTTTTCCAACATCCACCTGATCCAGAACCAGCAACGGTAAGGGGTTTTCTTCGCTTACAGGCGCGGGATTATGAGGAAGGCGGGAAAGCGTGTCGGCATTTCCATTCTTGAGGCCAGGGCGGTGTCGCAACGTTATGTCAAATTCCTGAAGCAACAGAGACCATCGCATAAGTCGACCGTTCGGATTCCTTACTTTCATTAGCCAAGCCAGGCTGGCTTGGTCAGTCACGACCGTGAACTTAGCACCAAAGACGTATGGCCGAAACTGTCCGCAGGCGTACACAACGGCGAGGCATTCTTTCTCAGTGGTACTGTAGTTCATCTCAGCCTTGTTAAGGTGCCGGCTGGCATAGGCGACGACTCTCTCTTGAGTTCCAATTTTCTGTACAAGCACGGCGCCAATGCCGTAATCACAGGCATCAGTGTGCACCTCTATCGGCTTTCCCGGCTCAAACTGACGCAGAATTGGGGCTGTGATCAGCTTCTCTTTGAGTGTTTGCATGGCCACTTCGCAAGCCGCATCCCAGACGAAAGGAACATCCTTTTTGGTTAAGTTGGTCAGAGGTAGAGAAATGCGAGAGAAATCTTTGATAAATCGCCGATAGTAGTTACAGATTCCGAGAAAGCTCTGTACACCTTTCTTGTTTCGTGGCTTTGGGAATTTCTCGATCGCTGCTACTTTGTCTGGGTCCGGCCGGATGCTTTCACCTGTGAGAATGTGTCCAAGATATTTGATCTCCTGGCGAGCGAAGCTGCATTTCTCGGACTTCAGTCGTAAGTTTGCCACGTCCAAAGCCGAAAACACACTTTCCAAATCTTGCAAATGAGTTGCCATAGTCTTCGAGAAAATAACGATGTCGTCCAAGTAGGCCAAACAAACTCTCCAGAGAAGACCACTGAGGACTTTGTTAATCATTCTCTGGAATGTGGCAGGGGCGTTGCACAGGCCGAAAGGGACAACATTGAATTCGTACAGGCCGGGTCCACAGGAAAATGCGGTCTTTTGCTTATCTTCATCCTTGATACCCACTTGCCAGTAGCCTGATGTTAGATCAAGTGTGGTGAAGTATTTTGACCCCTGTAGCACGTCGAGAATGACATCAATTCGTGGCAGTGGGTGCACATCTTTTTTAGTGACCTCATTGACTCTGCGGAAATCGACGCAGAAACGCCAAGTCCCATTTGGCTTCTTCACGAGGACGACAGGTGATGACCAAGGACTGCATCGAAGTGTTGTGCGCGAGTGCAGTGCAAGGAGAGATGACCACGGATTGCATCAAAGTGTTGTGCGCGAGTGCGGCTCCAATGGTGATGTGCGCGAGTGCGGTTCGCGAGTGGGTCAGGAACTCCGTTTGCAACATTGTGTGCGCGGGACACAGACCAGTGTTCCAGTACAGCAGTGCGAAAGCTACGACACGGACACTGAACTTTACTCGGACTGGAAGACATTTTCAAGTAATAACAACGCACAACAGAATGTCAGTGCTTACGAAACGGACACTGAATTGTATTGCAGTACCGATGAGTGAACCCATATATTTCTGTGTCCAATGATTTTGTTTTGTTTTTCATCTGTTGTTTTTATGTAAATTTTTTAAAACCTCTCACCTGTTATACACCAGCATAAGTGTCTTTAAATAAGCATCTCACACACTTGTTGAATGCAAAACCTTTTTGTATATTTAGTCTATTTATTGTCGTGTTTTGCAGATAAAACGAGTGGGGCACTCTTTTTCGTAGGGGGGAGGTGTCGCGAGAGCAAGGTACCCAGCACCTCCACCACTTTGTAGCGAAACGTCGGGGTTGTTCAAGTTAGGCGCATCGGACGACCAGGGAGACGAATAAGTGCGGGTGAAACTCCGCGGAGGCAATCGATGAGACGTCAACACGATGATTTCGGGGAGCACTCATTGGGGGTTTATTTAGCTAAGACAACTTCAATTTACGAAATGCACTGGGTCACAAAGACAAAACATAGAAAATGGTGGCATACCCCTCGGCCTACATGGCCTGGTCTCCGGTGGTGCGATCCGCTGTTGACCCCGACTCCGCTCCACCCACTTTTCACATTCAAACATCCTCTTTTTAACCTTTGGTCGCACAAAGAGTCTTCACGAAAACCAATCACATGTTGGGACTCACAGCATCACAACCAATCACAGAAACACTTTCATACAAGACACTACATTTGTTAAAACGTCGTCACAGAAGGAAACACGCAAAGGGAGAGAGGTTCTCCGCACGTGACACTCTCTCCCATGCCAGGCCGTGCTGTCCAACATTACTCGTGCCGGCCCCATCGGCCGACTTCAGTCGGCGGCCGTTCCCACGCTCGGGCCTCGTCAGTTCTTTCGTTAATTGTTGCTTCCTAGAAGCGTCCTTAAGAGCGATGGGAACATTATTGCTTACCAGGTGTACATGCGACAGCAAGGCGCCCCGACATCCTAACAAGAGCGCGGGGGAATATGGTCGTTTACCGGCCGCCACTATGTCTCGGTCAGGCTAAGTGGTCGCGTCCCCATGTCATTCTCAATGACACGCGTGCCGGTTAACAATGGCTTAGACTCAGACGGTGGCGCCGGACCGGCCTCTTGCTAGACGCTTTTCCGGGTAAGCTTTCCCCTTCTAATCCCGAACAGGGGCGACCTTGACTGCTCCGTTGGTAAGCCATAAATGCAGCCTGTAGGCGCATGTCCCAGGCTGGAAAACACGATTTACCCCACATTCCATTAAAGTCAAAAGCCGAAGCTCTGTAATGGCCAGAGAAACAAACCCAAAGGTAGAAGAGTACAAGGAAAGACTTAAAAAAGAAGCAGAGGAGTTGGTTTTGCACAAATTTCCTGAGAAGATACTGGAGCTGGAAACCTTGCTCTCGCGACAATATAATGAAATTCATGTGCGGGAAAGCATGGGGAACTTCTGTGGCCTCCATGCTACAGCTGTACAGGGCCCTATTTTTGGGTCTATTGCGCTACAGCTTGCCGGTACTGACTAACACTTGCAAATCCAATACTCATTCATTGGAGAGTTTGCAGGGTCAGGCACTGCGTATCTGCCTAGGACTGCCCCGATGCGCTTCTACTTATGCCACAATCATGCTTGCCAAAGACCATCCGGTCAGGACATATAGAGTTGTGGATTGCCTCAGAGCACACATTCGACATGCTAGCCGTGTCCCCGACCACCACTTGGCCCTTCTACCCTACAGAAGACCACGTGCTACGTTTTCAGACGTCATAGCCAAGCACCTAAACAGTATTCCATCAGGATATACGCCAGCTGCGAGAATGGCATGCCCTTTGTGGTGCCTCGACCAGCCGCAAGTACGTCTAGATATTCCGGGAATTAAAAATAAAAGCAATCACTCCAGAGTAGCATTGAAGCAAGCAACACTGCAATTATTACATGAGTTGTACTTAGACCGAACGCAGATATACACTGATGGGTCCGTCTCGTCCAGCAGCTCATCAGGTGCCGCTGTAATTCCGGCTGCAGCAATGACAATCAAGTTTAAGTTGTCGCATATGACTACATCTACGGCATCAGAGCTTGCGGCTATAAGGGCTGCTTTACAATATCTCGTTCAAGAACGTCCAGGAAAATCGGTCATATTCTGTGATTCGAAGGCAGCGCTCCAGAGTTTGCAGTCTGCCATACGTAGGAGGAGTCATGACCAACTGGTACAAGAAATAAGACATTGCCATCATGAAGCTCTAGCAAGAGGGCATGATATTATATATCAATGGCTGCCTGGACATATCGTAATTACCGGAAATCAATTAGCCGATGATGCAGCCCGCTCAGCCCATGAAGGAACCCGTGTTGTCCCGATTCCTCTATCAAGGAATGATGCAGCAAGACAACTTTACCTGCTGGCTCGAGATCTCACACGCACGTTCTGGTCGTCTACCAGCTTCCAAAAGTGTCAATTTTATGAACTGGACCCTTCGCTCAAGCTAAAGCTACCATCACAACTTTCCCGCTCCGATGCGACACTGTTATGCCGCCTTTGGTTGGGTGTTGCATTTACAAAGGTGTACTCCTTTCGCATTGGTATGGCAGACACTCCTACATGCGACTGCTGCGGAGCTGAAGAGACCATCGAACACGTCCTGTGCAGTTGCGCTTGCTACGACACACAGCGATGCCAGCTCCGGATGGTTTTGAATCGACTTGACCCCGGGCCATTTTGTGTGCAGAAGATACTAGGACCTTGGGCATCTGCCTCAGTTGCGCAGAAAGCAACAAAAGCACTGCTACTTTACCTCAAGTCAACAAACCTGAGCGACCGCCTGTAGACTGTGTGTGCTCCCCGAGTGTGCTCGTGATTGTGTGTACCTTCTCATCTCTCTGCAACCTCTTTTCTCCCCTTTATCCCTTCCCCAGTGCAGGGTAGCAAACCGAATGTGCGTCTGGTTAACCTCCCTGTCTTTCCTTGCATCTTTATTTCTCTCTCTCTCTCTCTATCTCTCTCTCTCTAATTACACTTACATAAATCAATATTGTTCTCTTATAAACAAATGTTCAAGACAAAAACTCCTCAATATGCACGTACCATGTTACCTATTTGCCGAGACGCAGTCTGACTCTTTTTTTTCTGTGAATTCAAGCACCAAGAACTTGCGAGTTTGTTTTTTACAATGTACTAAGTAAACACACTACACTAACTCGACCAACACCGCGGAGCGTTGACAGCCCATAACTCTTCCATGCACAGAATTTTATATTCAGTAGGAAACAGTTTATTGAAAAATGAGGGTAAGAATAACAGATGTAAGGGTGAAGAGGGGAAAGCATGAGGAGGATGAGGTAATAGGCAAACTGTAGTGGAGCCATGTAAAGTGAAGTTTAAGAAATGTGGGAAAGAGAAGTTAGGGGAATGAAGTGGGAAAGGAAGAGAAAAGGCCTCTATAGCTATAAAATAAATATGAAAGAAAGAAAAAGCACTCATGTAGAGAGATAAAGAATGAATAAAGAAACGAGCAAAAAATGACAAAAAAAATTCAGTCTGCCTACAAAATGTTCGCGCTTGCTTTCCAGCTGCGCTGTTCACCCAGCTTCAATCATTTTGGAACTGTCATATATTTTTGTGTTTTTGATGCTGAATATATGAGAAGGCTCTAATGAAAATAATCCATAGTACGTAGGTGCATACTTCTCCATCATTTTAACGTAATCGTGTACATTGATCAGAGCCCACATATCTCGCACAACGGATCTTAGGTTTCCGGCGGAATACTCTCGTAACCAGAGAGCATATTGTTCTGGACTTCTAATGGTCTTCCCACGCGCTACCCACACTGCCGCAACGCACGTGCCGGGACCCTTGCCGTACACGAGCGGAGGGCGAAGGAGTTTCGCCGATTCGCTCATTTTCCCCCCATGTGGGTGCGGAAGGTGCGCTAGCATGAGCGTTGTGGCTGTGCAGGCAGCGTGGGGAAAGGCCCCAAAGCGTCTACGTACGGCGCGAAGATAACATTGAAAGCGGCAGCTGTGGGACTTTACTCTGCGAAGAAGCAGCTGTTCAAGACGCCCTCGCTTCCTACTTACAAGAAGTCGTCCGCACATGCACCACTGCGCCGTCTTAGGGTGTGAAAACAACCAGTCCTAGAGGGAAAGATCACTGTTTGCGAACGTCAAAACACAACGCGGGAAACGTGCCACTGCGGTGTTTTAAGTTCGCGCAAATCTCCATTTGGAAAAAAAACGCCGAGATTCGTCGTCAGTGGTTAACTGCAACGAACAGGAATATCTACGATCCCAGTAAAGTTTTGCATCAATAATTTACTTGACACGCAAGTATGTTCTTATAGCACTTTTTTAGAGAACAAGCCTGCCGAGTTGAACCCCTCTGTCTCTGCTACCAAGCGCACGCCAATTATTACGCAATCACCGTTGAAATACGGAGTTCACACAAAAAACTTCGTTCGTGACTTGTATGTGGTGCCGAATTATTGTTGTATTCATTCGCAGGTTGCATCCCAATGGTAAGATATATTGCGACTCACGCTTCCATGCACACGCCCCGCACGTTTAGTAGAAATGCAACTGCGTTCGTACCTGAAGTACTTCCTTTTGCACTCTGCATTATAGACGCTCTAGACATTCATGGTCTGTTCAGGAAGATCTTCACGACATCCCAAAAGATAAAGCGCACAAATTTTCAGAATAATGAATGCACGGGGCATGCGCTTATACCGCCGGACTCATATTGGGAAGATTATAGCTTGTTTCCTGGAGGGTCTGCTCGCATGGCAGCTCAGGGTGTTGCTTCAACACGCTTGCGACAAACGGCACGACGCGAAGACTGAATATGACGACACGCAGAAACCTCGCTCAGTTCTGGTGTGTATATATATATATGATTGTTGACTACATTGTTTCAACAGATATGTTATGTTTTTATACTGATAATTCATTCATATACATACAATATGCGTTACTGCAAGCTTCAGAACGGGAGGCCCGTGTGCTCAGATTTGTGTGCACGTTAAAGAACCCCAGGTGGTCAAAATTTCCGGAGCCCTCCACTACGGCGTCTCTCATAATCATATGGTGGTTTCGGGACGTTAAACCCCACAAATCGATCAATCAAGCTTCAGAACGAGACATTATTCCTTCCTTTCTTTTTGAAAAGTGCTGTTTAGTGTCATGGCGTTACTCAAGCTTATGTTGTGTGCGCTGCGTTTTTGTTGCTTGATAGCCTTATACTGCGAGAACGCTGCTTGATTTATAACTTTTGAACTCATTATATTTTTTATCCCTCTTAGAGCAGAGAAATGGTAGCTGCGTATTTGGACAACAACATCACTTTATATCATGTCAAATAGCAAACGTAGTTTGCAGCATAGCAGCCTGGTAATTAGGTCTCTTTTCTTTGAACTTGTCTCTGCTGGGCGCTCTTAAACACACGCTATCTTTTTTATAGCCGTCGTGATCAATCCAGAGTCCAAATTAAATTGCTATATACCATATATGATATATAAATACCACCTTTCACAACGCATATGGACCGTGAGCGAAAAACGCGAGAAATTCTGTACAGAACACAGCATCATAAGAAATCATTCATTCCCGGAATAGACTGGAATAGGCTGTGTGCTGGCGTCGTCAACGTCGTTTCAAATCGCGTCTTTTTTTTTGCGTGCTGGAATGACTTGTCACTGATTTCTTTTTTTTTTCATGACAGATGTGTAGTTATCGCGTTTCTGACATCACTGTATCTGTGATTCGCCTTGTAGTTCCTTATTTTTTCTTACCTCACACGTTCTGTAGACAAGTAGACGAAAATGTGGCTGTACTCTCGTATCAAATCACTTATTTTAATGCCTGTTGAAGTAGCTCTACACCTATTAGTGTTTTCAACATATTGCAAATGGCTTGTATAGCCAATATTAATAATTTGTTGTAGTTATTGTTGTTATTACCGTTTCTCCTTTTTTTTGCTTTTTCGCTCTTCGTGCGTAAAAAAAAGTATTGAACTATTCAAACTCATTGTAACCCCCCGCCCCTCCACTTTGTGGTTCTGGCCATGTGAGTATAGAATGAATAAATAAATGAAATAAAATAAACAAATAAATACTCACGCTTGTTTGCTGCGTGTGTCGTGTCGCACTTGGCTTCCAGCTCTTCCACGACTGCATTGATGGCCACCAGGGCGGCGCCGCGCGTGAAGCCCACCAGGCACCGCGTCGTGTATTCCTTCGTGCATTCGGCACTTTTCAGCTCCCGCCTGAACACCGTGGGTAAAATGAACGACGTCTTTCAGCGGTCAATCTGTAGCGGGTTCGCACTTTCGACAGGTACTTTCAGAGCAACTCAATGACGCTGGCCTACGCTCACTTGCTGACCCACCTAGCCACAGACGGGACCGGAAATAGTACGAGCACCATATGTCTCGTCCGTCATTGTACGAGTGACCTTGGCCAGGCTTTGAGATGACAATAGTTTCATAATGACACACCAGAGGTAAATGTAGCGCTAGTGTCTACGGAAGCAGCAGACCATGTTTGTTTCAGCAAGCGTGGGAATGCTGGGTATAAGATGCATTTGCCTAAGCTTTTGTTTGTGTGTGTTTCGGCTCCATGTTGCTTTGTATAGTCTGCAGCCGCTTTATCGTAGGACTAAGTTCAGCCCAAGTTATAATCGGACACGCTTCACCACCGTGACCTTTTTAGACCGATAATTTGTAACCAGCTCATAAGGTTCACCCGAGAAATTTTTTTAACTGAAACTAAAGCGAAAACACAACAATAAACAAAGATGCCAGAGCGTTCGAAACCGCAAGTGTGTTAAACGTCACAAACATGAAGCCCAGGCAAATTAATGTACTACTGGTCATTCCCACTAACAAGCATTCTAATGCCCCAGATCGCCCAAGCAAGTATTGTAGGAAGCGTTATGGAAGCGGCGACCAAGGCGGCCATGAAAACATCCATAATTCGAGGTATTGTCAACGATTCTATTGCGTCAAACACAATGACGAGGGCATAAAATGAAATCGACAGTCTCTGTGCAATGCGTTTATCTTTAACTATTGCCCAACCTCATCTTCAAAAGAATCTTGGGTTGTGGTTTACTCAAGTCCTACATCAGTCGAGATTCCCCGACGTGGGAAATGAGAAACCAATCAGCGTCCGGAGACTCATTGTTTTCATCGTAAATAATCACAGTTATACCCTAACCACAGTAATATCTCCTATTCAATATGTTTTGAAATTAACAGAGGAAGGGATTCCAACAGACCAGAATTTTTCAAACGAAGCCTATCACTACATGTAGTTTAACTAGTTTGTTTCAACTTATGGTTTAATATTGCAACAGGATGCTATGCAATCAAAAGTAAGGGCACTACATAAAAGAGAGTCTCGTCATGATCTCATTTCACGCCGTTCAATTCGCCACAGGGTAGGGTTGTGAAGATGATGCGGGTGCCTCATTTGGGGCAGATTAGCTTTGAAAATTTGCGTACAAATGCGAGAAAAATCTAACTCATACCAAGCTACTGTTTTTACTGCAGCCATGTCGATCCATTCATCCATTCATTCATTCATTCATTCATTCATTGACTGTTTATTCAGACAAAAACAATGATTGCCTAGGCAATTGGCGCCAAAACTCACTTGCAGCTTTCAGCCAGTTTCTCCGGCGTGTCGGCTAACTCAGGGCCCTTGGCGAACACAATGAAGTCAGTGTCGCAGGCCTCGATGACGTCATCGCTGCAGCTCAGGTCTTCCTTGAACTGAGCCCGAACACAGCCTGCGAATGTTTAGGTCGTCTTGATATCGACTTCTCCACGCTACGTGCAAAACAGCAAGCTTCTACGCGTTCAAGTTTGGTCCGAGCACTTTAGCGGCCTAGGTTATGGCTGTGCCTCAACAGGCATGCAGTTGTTATTGGCAATGTGCCGGCTCCTGACATCAAAAAATTATACGAAGGAGCTTTTTGCATATTAGTAAGCACTTGACGGGGACGCACCTAGACCGCAGTGCTACTGCTGTGCCCGCTTGCCTGCATTTTGTTTGCGCTGTTTTATCTGCAGAGATCACCATACCTGTCTAAGTTGTGCATGCACCCATAACCTACAGTGGTATATGATACGTACATAGTTGATCACAATGACCATTGCACAATTGCATTTGGAACACCGCTATACCCCTCACACACGAATTTGGGGCTGGCTTTCTTCAAATGCAGAAAATGCCTACAACCTAATTAATGCGGCACTCTGTATCTTTATACGCGTACCTGTTATAGGATTTTCGTGACGAGACTGAGGACTTCATTACAACTTTCTGCGTGAAAATTGCGCTTTCACTCTCGTACGTTATAGAAAACATGAAGAGATATCGGGTGACGCCGAGAATGATCACCATTCAATGCAGGCACAGTCGCATCATTGCAAGATGTCTTACAGTCGTTAACATATAATGAAGGAGAGCTAGAGAAAATCCTGCCTGCCGCTGGCGTAAATAAGCCTCAGACCCGCGGCCTTGGCCGAGACCTCCGTAGCAGCAAAGCTAGAGGTACCAATACACACATTGCTACACTAAAGCTATTATCACGAAGCCCGGCCATGCACTGTGTCCCATACCATGTATTTTGGGGAAATGTGAACTTTCTTTCGTTCACCCCTTTCTATGATGGTGTGCACACAACTTCGATGGCACTTCTCGCGCCGCGTGTTTCTTCAAATGACTTGAAACTTACTTTGCACATTTATGCAGGGAAATGTGAACTTTCTTTCGTTCACCCCTTTCAATCATGGTGTGCACACAACTTCGATGGCACTTCTCGCGCCGCGTGTTTCTTCATATGACTTGAAGCTTACTTTGAACATTTATGCAGGCTTCCGTGTAGACACTTAGCGATCTTTCATCTTCACTACGCTGTGTATCGCTGTAAGGGATCACTTTGTTGGATACACTACCATGTTTGGCGATTGTTCGACAAGCCGCGTTCCAGGACCAACGAATGCGACAAAACCTGTTCACGCATTTCTGGCCTAATACTTCATGTTTTGATGCAAGTATAGTAGGTGACTGATTGCATATTATAGAGATAGTTAGTTACATGCTAATTAACTTTAATACTGAAGCTGACTTAAAACAACGTATTCCGTCATTTACATTTTTGTTAATGCAACACCGAGTTCTTTGGAATCCTTTTATGGGACTTCGACGCATCTCGAGACAATGCATCATAATTCCTAAATGAAAGATCTACGGCGTCCATCATAATTGTATCGTGGTTTTTTTGCACGTGGAACCAATGGTATTATCCACGAAGGAAAATTTCACGTAAATTTACTCAAAACAATCTTTTTTAAAGCATTTTCGAAATTATGCTGTTTATATTCACTGAGACAGGAATACCATTTATAGAAGCCTCCTGTGGCTCCCTTTTCGCACAAGTGGTATGCCCTGCGATACAGGGCTACGGTTTTCTTCCCAATGGTCTTCTTCTTATTTTTTAAACCTTTCTTGGCACGCCCATTTGCACTATTTTTTACTTGTATAGATAGCTGATTGTGCTGTTCCTTTCATTTTGAATGTTAATTCTTGAAAGATTTGCACGAGTGGAGAATGTTATTTAAGAATACCGTTATTCCGTACTTTCTTTTCACCCAGCTACCAGAGAATTCTTACGCATTTCTCGAAAACAAGCTTTGTCAGCTTATTCTGTTCAGGGAGGATACGATTCGGCTACTTCAGAGCTCCCGGTGTCCCAACGCGTTGTCTCTTTATTAACGGCAGCCACCATGATTCTTTGGCGCTGTAACGTCTCGTTGTGTGTCTGTGCGTGCACGACATTTTCCGCGTGAATGCACTGCTGTTTTTGCCGCTACTCCAGCAACACACCTGCGCTCTCACTCTGGGTCAGCTGCCAGTTGTAGTTCTCCTTCTGGTGATTTTTTCGAGCGATAGGGATTGCCCCTGGTTTAACGTCTTACTCGGAGTAGTCAATTCCGTTAAACGGAGGGGCAAGCTGGGCCCCTGCATGTATCAAGTGTCGATAAGGGGCGATCGCTCGCTAAACTAGGATAGCATAGCCTTGCACGAGTCTTGTCTCACTCGCGATCTTGACACTGTAAAATGAATCGCTGCAATGTGGTCGATCTGGCTTCTGACCTTCACAGGTGCTTATTTAGGTCACCGGTGAGCTTAGTACCCTCGCTTTGCTTTCTTGGCACTATGCGAAAGCACGTATGTTCCAGTAACGTAGCGCAGTTTCACCGCATAAATTTAGAGGTGCTTGCGTTGGTCTTCGGAGAAACTTGGTATTGCCTTTCGGCAGTCATTCATAACAATTATGGTGTAGAACGCACTGGATGGACATCTTCATTTAGAAACACGCCTGCTCAGCATGAATGCATCTAATAAATACTTCATATGGCAATAACGTCTTGTGTTGGTAGAACTTTGTACGTGGTTCAGCTAAATGAAAAGGCTTTGGTTTTACCACACGAACTGCGAACGTGAAGTTCGTTACAATTTTTAGACATTAACATTGCTTCATGCGCGATCATGTTCGCGCATGAACGGTGTCACACGGGCACTTTGCAATCAGCTAGGGCGTCTGCGCCAAACTCGATTCGGCGCAGCAGCGAAAGACCTGTCGATCTCGATCAAAAGTATTCGAGTGACACCAGTATTACTCACCGCTAACTGCCCAAACTAATTGGACCAAATACGGTGCAGCCGTCATCTAACTGCGATATAAAATGGTACGACATAGCAAACAAGAACCCGTGTGACAGTGGTGTTGTCAATACAGTGCGTCAGACTATAAATCTCGTTCGGAAGTATGTCTGCACAAACATGATCATGCCTACGCGGGAGTAATTCAACGCTACGGCTCGCATGAACCAGCCAACACTAACGTATCATCAAATGTGCAGGGAACTAAATTTGCCAGAAAAACCACCGCACAGCACACACAAGACAGCCAGCACTTGAGCATATCACATCAACGCGGGATGTTGGTCACTCAACGCTACCGCTTGTACGACACAACCACGGCGCTCCATCTCCCCCCTTTGAAGGATTGGTCGGCCGAGAATCACTGCCACATCACCAGATTCGCAAGGAATAATACCGCAATCCATACACACCGCCGCACATCACCAAAATCAACGTTGGCCAAACTAGAGGAAGCGCTTACAGTCGAATTCGGCGCACCGCTAGAGACAAGCGCCGAGGGATGCTCCCGCGTGCGCGATTTGGGTGCCTAGGCAGCGCGCGGTCGCCAGAAAAACACCTAGGGCGCGGCGGCTCGCATTAGTTCGCGCCATTGCTCGCCGTGGCGCTGCAGTCACCGGCTGCAACGGAGCTGGAATGTAATCTCACGTCCCGGACAAGGGACTGCCGCTCAGGCGCACAGGAAGTCGCCTGAGTGGCAGTCATTGCAAAAAAGGAAGGAAGTCGTCATTTTAAAAAAAAAGTCACGGCATATCTACGGAGTGCATGATGATTAGTGGGGCGAAGCGTACCGTCCGTTCGTTCTTGTTTCCGTCCATTTGTGCGTCCATCTGTGCGACCGTGCATCCGTTCGTGCGTGCGCCCATCTGCGCGTTCATCCATCCGAACGTGCGTCCATTCGACTGAGCGTCCATCAGTGCGTCCTTCCCTGCGTTCGTTCATGCGTCCGTCCATCCATGCGTCCCTCCGTCTGTCCATCTATCTATGCGTCCGTTCATGCATCTGTCTCAGACGGAAGCACAGAAGGACGGACGGATGAATACACGGACGGTTGCACAGACAGATGCACGGACGGACGGACGCTTAGCCCCACTCATCATCATGCACACCATGTAAATGCTGCAACTTTTTCAATAAGCATCAAATTGAAGGCAAATTTTATTAGAAATTAAGTCGTCTCTGTAGCAAGCTGGCAAGTTGGGCTAGTTGGATAACGTTCATGATTGAAGTTTTTTTTTTGTTGAAGCGCACTGAAGACAGACCCACAGAAGAGGCTGACAAGGCTGTCTTCAGTGCGCTTCAACAAAAATTTCAATCATGAACGTCTCTGTAGGTTATTTATTTAGAAACAACTATCTTTTTATTAATTATTAATGTGCGCGGTTTTCCTCCTCAATCCAAATGAGTGCACGTGTGCCGCTCTTCTAGTCCGGCCATGGATTTGGCTACCTACTACTACTACTACTACTACTACTACTACTACTACTACTACTACTACTACTACTACTACTACATACATCGCGGACGCACGAGCCGTGGCTTAAGGAGCTTTTCCCCTTAAAAATGAACCTGAGCTGGCCATTTAGGAGATAAAACATACAACCGGTGGACATTAAAAGCAACATAATTCACAAGACGGGGGAAAATTAGGTGGCAGGGTAGCAAACCAATTCTTCAAGGTAACCTCCCCGTCTCTTCCTTTTATTTATTTCTCTCTATATATAGGTGGTGTGATATAATTAGGAAATTTAGGAAGTTCGTGGAATTATAATGGAATCAGCTAGCGTATATAGCATAGAGTTAATGGGGGATGATTGCGTGAGTTTATAAAAAGTAGGTAACGATTTAGAGCACTACAGGTACTCTACTATGGGAAAGCTTAAAGCCGTCTCGTTCTGCGTCGCTAATACCTTTGTCGTGCCCTATAGACTGTAACAGACTGAAAATGATGTGCGTGTACCATCGAATAGAGCTTTTTGCGTGAGAATCACTTGCTCCTGCTTTTCTTTTCTTTTAGACATGGTTATAATACATACAATAGTATTTTCCGAGACAATATTGTTCATACCATTCTGGTATATCGGCAAAATGATACATCTTTATATTTACTTCGACGCAATGTCCACTTTTTAGGAGCAAGAGCACTGTATCGATTCAGCTTATCGGCTCGATAAAACGTTTTGTTCTGCAGGTATTTCTTGATCGGGCACAATACACCTGAACCTAACCATGTACAGCATTCTTATCTAAATCCACTATTCCCGGTTCAAGATACTTCGTAAACCAAAAAAAAAAGAAAATAGCGTAACTAGATTTTTTGTATTTGCTTCGGCATAAGGTAGCCTGACATACATTTTCACGACTTTTGCACACAACTAGTTTTTATGTTTTTTCTACCTGAAAATTCATTGCCTTGCATTCGCATAATGTCTAACGCTCAACTTAGCAAGCTTCGAAAACAGCTAATAAGACGCTATGTCCGAAGTAACGAAAAATAACAGAAATGCATGACGTCACAGTGACGTTTACCGGTGCTGGAACACCAGCGCGAAATTTGAAATAGGGAAGGGGGATTTGATTGATTGATTTGTGAGGTTTAACGTCCCAAAACCACCATATGATTACGAGAGACGTCGTAGTGGAGGGCTCCGAAAATTTCGACCACCTGGGGTTCTTTAACGTGCACCCGAATCTGAGCACACGGGCCTACAACATTTCCGCCTCCATCGGAAATGCAGCTGCCACAGCCGGGATTCAATCCCGCGACCTGCGGGTCAGCAGCCGAGTACATTAGCCACTAGACCACCGTGGCGGGGCTAGGGAGGAGGAGGCAGAAAGGAATAAGCGGAAGGACTGGAAGGTTAGCTAGTTCTCAGGCCGGCTGTGGAGCCCATGACGAGGAATAATATATTATGGAAGGAAGAAGTTACAAAAGAAATTAAGAGGAAAAATAACATTAGGCGACACTGGCAAAAGTCTTTCTGTGAGAATAGAACTTTTGTCGAATAGCTATGGTGTCCTACTGCTGAACTGAAGGTCACGCGTTAGAATTCCAGCCGCGGTCCCCGCCTTTGAATGGAGGTGAGAGGCCCGTGCAGTGGCATTTACGCGGACTTGATTTACATTTACCTAGACATGTGCTCAAAATTTCCGGAGCCCTGCGCCAACACATCCCTCATAATGGTGTCATCTTTTTGCAACACAGGACACCAACAATTATTATTATAGCAGCCACTGGTGCAAATGGTCGGCTGGATACCAGCCGCGTAACACAGCTGTCTTTTCTATTATAGTTGTGATGCTTCTTTGATATGTCTGTCACATTGCAACTCATTTAACAGTGACCTTTAAAGCACCCTAGAATAATAATCAAGATATTGTAGTCAGTACGTGTCAACGCGATCCAAACGTTGTCAGTAGCAAGATGGCACAGTTTTAACTCACCCTCATGACTCCATAATGCGACGAAAACGACGGCAATGAGAGACAGGTATTCCATGTCGGGGGAAAAGACAGAGGCCACTTAGAAGTTCTCGCACAACGTCTTTTTTTTTTCCTGGAGTGACGTTTTGCCTGTGCACACCAGGCTAACAGCCTGGCTAATAGTATATCTCTTATTATACGCCTCCAGCACACTCACAAACTAGGACGTGAAGAGCAGGTCGACTGACTTTCAATCTCATGCGCTCAAGTGTTTATTGGGTCGCTTATTTCTTAATTCATCGGTCCGCTAGAATCGAGACGAGATGACATAGTTAGGTGACAGGCGACCTCCCATTGGATAAAGTTCCTTCCCGGCGCGCCACGGCCGCAACCAGCTACTTTCGCCCTCCTTCCGCACGTGCGGTTTTTTTTTTTTTTCGAGTTCTTTACTTTCGGCTCGCCTTGACTTCGTTCCGAAAGCGTTTCGCCGAAGCTTCGCAAAACACCGAAGCTTGCGGGGCGCGAAACTTTCACTCGGCTTGTCCCTCGTTCCGAAAAGCCCGCCGAGCGATCCGGAAAGCGCGAGAAAACGCGAGAAAGAGCGAGTACAAGGTCAATCCCGTTATGCGAGAGCGCTCGCACCTTTTCACACTTTCCCGCGCTTTCTTTCTTAGCGTTGGCTCTTTTCCGGGATTTCCGCTTTCTTCGCGCTATCGTCGCACTCCATCACACTGCTTTCGTTCGTTCGTTCTTTTCCCGCGCTTTTTACTCGTTTCGTCGGGCAAGATAGGCAGCATTTTTAGGCTCTCAAGCAGCGGCTGAGTTTTCTTGCTGCTGTTTGGGTGCGCAGCGGAAAATCGGGTCAAACGCGCGACGCCTTTTTTGCCTCAGGCGTGGCATTGCGCGTACGCTGCGTTGCATTGTAAGTAACAAGCTCTCAAACTTAGTTGCAGCCATTTTTGTATGTCTTTTTTTTCATCTTCACGACCGTTTACGCTTTCTGCCGGTGTGTCATTACAGCACACTTAACTGCCTCATTCAGTAGCTAAAGGCTGAATTGCAAGGTGTAGGCACTTAGCCGGAGAGATTTCATCGCAGTTATAGATTGGTCGCTATCCTTGACTAATTTGGGCATCCTCGCCCATTCGCCTCCGAGATCTGAGTGGTCGTTCAGTACTTGGAATGTCCGATGGATGGCGGTGCTTCTATATGAGGAATATATTGTCACGTACCAAGAGCCGTAGAGAAGGAACAGGAACAGCGGGGCAGAAAAACACGAGCGTGTATCTTCGAAACGAGCTAACCACACTTCTTCTTCGTTCTCCTTGCCCTTTTCGGCTCGCTAGGGCTTGCCGGCTCACAACTCTAGGTGGCATTATTCCCCCTCTCATTAGAGCATCGACCCGATGCTCATACACAAGGGGACAGCAGGGTCGGTAAGGGGAAAAAAAAGAGAAACGGTAGCTATAGTGCACAGGGCATATGCAAGTGCAAAAAAAAATTGTCTGAGGTTGGTCATAAGAGAAAAAAAACCATTAACAGAGTTCACAGTTCGTTCGAGACCCAACGGGCAATGTAAAAAAACGAACATGTTTGCTGCCCGGGCATAATAAGACGAGTATCACCGCGTAATATAAGGTTTTAGGCGGACGACATGCACAATCTCTGTTCGTGGTGAGCGGCGCTGTGTCGTTGCCGAGCCTCCGTCTGGAATAACTTCGTAATTGACCTCGTTCAACCGCCGTAATACTTTGTAGGGTCCGAAGTACTTGCTCAGGAGTTTTTCGCTCAGACCTCGCCGTCTAACAGGAGTCCAAACCCACACTTGGTCGCCAGGTTGGTAGGAGACTTGTCGGTGGTGGATATTGTACCTTCGGGCGTCTTCACATTGCTGCGATCTTATGTGCACGCGAGCTAATTGACGTGCTTCCTCTGCACGCTGAATGTAATCGTCGACATCGGGAGTTAGTAGCTCGTGCTGGTCGATGTCACAAGGAATCATAGCGTCTAGCATGGTTTGCACGTCTCTACCGTAAACGAGGCGGAAGGGTGCGAACCTTGTCGTTTCCTGGGTTGCGGTGTTGTACGCAAACGTTACGTATGGCAGGATTTCGTCCCACGTTTTATGCTGCACATCCACGTACATAGAAATCATGTCCGCCAGCGTTTTGTTCAGCCTTTCTGTTAAGCCGTTACTCTGGGGGTGGTATGCGGTTGTCTTGCGGTGGTTCGTGTAACTGAGCTTGAAGATGTCGTCCAACAGTTTTGCCGTAAACGCTGTCCCTCGGTCAGTGATGATGAATGACGGGGCACCGTGACGAAGCACAATGTGGTGCATGAAAAACTGGGCGACTTCAGATGCTGTACCGCGTGGCAATGGCTTCGTTTCAGCATAACGCGTCAAGTAATCAGTTGCGACGATGATCCACTTGTTTCCGGAGTGAGACATAGGAAACGGTCCAAGAAGGTCCATCCCAACTTGGTCAAACGGCGTACGCGGTGGATCGATGGGTTGTAAGAGGCCTGCAGGCTTCACAGGTGGTGACTTGCGACGCTGACATTCGCGGCATCCTTTCACGTAGCGTTTGACACAAGCTGCGAGTTTTGGCCAGAAATATAGCTTTCGAACCCGGTCGAGTGTCCGTGAGTATCCCAGGTGGCCGGATGTCGGCTCATCGTGGCAGGCTAATAGGATGTCATCACGAAGGTCATGAGGGACGACTAGAAGATAAGATCTGCTGCCAACACCAGTGTTTTTCTTGTATAATATGTCGTGTCGTAAGCAAAATGACGGCAACGTACGAGAAAGGGGACGAGGAACAGACGCGGTGTTGCCTTCTAAATGATCGATGATGGGTCTTAACTCGGGGTCCGCTCGTTGCTTACTGAGGAGGTCCGCCCCACTGAGAGTCCCCAGGAACGTGCTGTCGTCTTCTACAGCTGTATGGTCGGACTCCAGAGGTGCTCGTGATAGCGTGTCGGCGTCTTCATGCTTTCTACCCGACTTGTATACAATGGTGATATCGAACTCCTGAAGTCGCAGACTCCATCGTGCTAATCGCCCAGAGGGGTCTCGGAGGTTAGCCAACCAACATAAAGCGTGGTGATCACTCACAACTTTGAATGGGCGCCCATATAGATAAGGCCTGAACTTTGTAATCGCCCATATTACGGCGAGACATTCCTTCTCTGACGTTGAATAGTTCGTTTCGGCACGTGATAGAGTGCGGCTCGCGTAGGCAATCACACGTTCAATCCCATCGTGTGTTTGCAGCAGGATAGCTCCGAGACCAATGTTGCTTGCGTCAGTGCGCACCTCTGTGTCAGCGTCTTCATCGAAATGACCGAGTAAAGGAGGGGAACACAATCGATGTTGCAGTTCCGCAAAGGCAGTCGCTTGTTCGTCAGTCCACTGAAATGGGGTGTCGTCACGCGTAAGTCTGATGAGAGGCTCCGCAACCTTAGAGAAGTTTTCAATAAAACGGCGATAGTAGGCGCAGAGCCCCAGAAATCGCCGAAGACTTTTTTTGTCTGTCGGAGCTGGAAAAGAGGCCACAGCGGCAGTCTTCTCGGGATCGGGCCGAACGCCTGCAGCGCTCACAACGTGACCGAGGAACTTCAGTTCATTGTAGCCGAAATGGCACTTCTCTGGCTTGAGGGTAAGGTCAGCGGATCGTATGGCTTCAAAAACACTCCGAAGGCGATGAAGGTGCTCGTCAAACGTTTTTGAAAAGACAACGACATCATCTAGATAGACGAGGCAACTTTTCCACTTGAGGTCAGCGAGAACGGTATCCATCATTCGTTGGAATGTGGCCGGAGCGGAACAGAGGCCGAATGGGAGCACTCGGAACTCATACAGGCCGTCAGGAGTTACGAAAGCCGTTTTTTTCGCGGTCACGTTCATCGACTTCAATTTGCCAATAACCACTTTTGAGGTCGATGGAGGAAAAGTACTTTGCTCGCCTCAGCCTGTCAAGAGAATCGTCCACTCGAGGCAACGGGTACACGTCTTTCTTTGTGACGTTATTCAGCTTCCTATAATCGACACAAAAGCGAAGTGTACCATCCTTCTTCTTTACAAGGACCACTGGCGATGACCAAGGGCTACTTGATGGCTGTATTACACCGTCTTGAAGCATTTCCTTCACTTGCTTTTGAATCGCGCGTCGTTCGGTTGGTGAAACGCGGTAAGGCTGTTGTCGTATAGGGTGCGCGTCGTCGTAGGTGATAATACGGTGTTTGGTAATCGATGTTTGGCGGATTCTCGATGAACGTGCAAAACAGGCGTGGAATTCTATCAACAGGTCGTTAAGCCTTCGTTTGTTTTCGTCAGAAAGCTCTGGATTTATGTCGACGCCCCGGAGAGGTGCTTCGGTATTATCGGTTGCCTCGGAAGCAAAACACTCAGTCACATTAGTTACTGGGTAGGCATAGGCGATGACAGTACCAGGGAAAAGGTGTCGGCGCTCGTAGCTGAAGTTCGTAACAAGTACCTCGCAATGGCCATCCTGAAGGTCTACTAGGCTTCGTGCTACGCAGACACTTTGGGAAAAGAGCAGGGATCGATTGCTCTCCGCCACCATTTCACCGTGTGCTGATTTGTTACTAGCCACTTGAACCATAACACTTGAGCGCGGTGGTATCGTCACAGCATCGTCAATTACCCGCAGACATACTCGATCGTGGTCGGTATTATACTCTGGTGTGGCGCTTTTTGTTGAGAACGTGACGAGGCGTTGTCGAATGTCGATGATAGCACCGTGCTCCCTCAGGAAGTCCATGCCAATGATCAGGTCTCGAGAACACTGACGGAGAACGCTCAAACTGATAACAAAGGTTGAACCACGAATCTGTATTCGTGCTGTGCAAACGCCGAGTGGCATGACGATGTGCCCGCCAGCAGTACGAATTGGCTTGAGGTTCCAAGGCATCGTCACTTTCTTTAGAAGAGCAGCCTGTTTTTCACTTATTATAGAAAAATCCGCACCCGTGTCAACTAAAGCAGTGACTTTGCGACCGTCGAGCAGCACTGGAATATCTAATGAAACCTTTTCGGAACCAGCTGGTGTCGTCGTCGTCGGGGAATCTTCATTTTGCGGAAGCGTTGGTAGGAGGCCTTGAGCTTGTCCAGTATGAGCGGCCTCGCCCCCGAAGGTCGCTGCGGTTAGTTTTCCCGGCGCGGACTGGGGGACCGACCCTGCGCCACGCTCGAATAGGTGCGGCGATTAGGAGAAAATCGCCGCGGCGACGGGGAGCGTGACTGGTGAAAGGATGACGAAGTTCCGCGCTGTTGAGCCACATACTCTTCAATGTCAGGGGGGCCGCTGACCGAACCTGGGTGGTGGTGAGTTCGTCGAAAATCCGCGTAGTCCAAGTTGCCGGTAAGAACAGTGTCGGTAAAGATGCCCAGCTTCGCCACAGTGGAAGCAGAGAGGACGTCGATCAGGCGCACGCCAGACGTCTGATTTTCGCGGGATCGGGCGAGGTGCGCTGTAATATGGCGCCGCTTGGACCGTCTGCAGCATGGCTGGGGCCACGGTGGGATGCGGGATTGCGGGTGTTGCAGGTTGCTGCAAAGCTTGAGCATACGACATGCGGGGGAAGTCACCGGATGGTTGATAATCCCGCATGCAAGATGGTTCTCTTAAAGCATGCTGGACTTCATCTCGGACAACGCTGGAGAACGAAGAGGTAGGGGGCTGCGAGGGCACTGACAGCTTCTGGAGTTCTTCGCGGATGACTGAACGTATGAGCTCTCGGAAAAAATCCATTTGGCCACCGAAAGCTCCAAAGTAGTCCGTAGTTGAAACATTGACGTGCCGCTCGTATGACGGGGCCCGGTGCCTAAGAGTGCTTTCGATGGTGACAGCTTCCGTGAGAAATTCTGACACAGTCTTGGGTGGACTGCGTACAAGTCCACCGAAAAGTTGCTCTTTGACCCCGCGCATGAGGTACCGTACCTTCTTTTCTTCTGGCATGCCGGGGTCAGCTCGGTGGAAGAGGCGCGTCATTTCCTCGACATACATCGCAACCCCTTCATTTGGTAGTTGTATGCGGGACTGCAGATCGCGCTCAGCTCTCTCCCGACGGTCAGGGCTTGCATATGTCGCAAGAAGTCGGCGTTTGAAGTCTTCCCATGATGTAAGAATACCTGCCCGGTTCTCGTACCAGACACGTGCGCCGTCCAAAAGACTGAAATAGACGTGCCGCAGTTTGTCTGCGTCGTCCCACTGGTTGTGCACGGCAACGAACTCGTAATGGACAAGCCAATCTTCCACATCCTCAAGTGCAGTGCCATGAAAAGGATTGGGCGTTCGCGGTGTGAGTAAGGTGCAATGGAGCGGCGTTGTGCCGTTCGTACCGGTTGGGTTGGTGTCGGCATGGCTGGTCGGAGCTGCCATGTTGTTTGCGAGCAGTCCAAACTCAGGGGATTGGCCTCGGATCCTTCTGCTGGCGCGGTGCACAGGAGTGACCACCGGTACGACGCTTGTGTTCCTGGTATGTGGAGGGGTACGGTGCATAGATTACCCAGCACCTCCACCAGTTTGTCACGTACCAAGAGCCGTAGAGAAGGAACAGGAACAGCGGGGCAGAAAAACACGAGCGTGTATCTTCGAAACGAGCTAACCACACTTCTTCTTCGTTCTCCTTGCCCTTTTCGGCTCGCTAGGGCTTGCCGGCTCACAACTCTAGGTGGCAATATGATGAAAAGATACGAGATGGTAGTACTTGGAGTTTTGAACAGGTGGACGAACAGACACACAGACAGATGCATGGACGGACGCACGGATGGCTGCACGGACGGATAGATGCATGGACCGACGCAGGAGCGGATGCATGGACGAAAGCAGGGACGGACGCACAGATGAACGTGCGGGCGCACGAACAGACGCACGCACGGGCAGGCGGATGGACGCATGGGCGGCCACACAGACGCACGCATGGATGGACGGAAGCAAGAACGAATGGACGGACAGATGCTTCGCCCCACTATTCATCATTCATTCCGTGGATATGCTGCTATTTTTGTCATATTTTTTAACTAGACTTCCAAATTGCGATTTGACGCTCCTTTCTAAAGTGCTCTTTTCCACCAATTATTCCGAGAACATAGAGAGAGCGGGAAAAAGCAAGTCGTGCATAAATCGAATAAAGTGGTATTAAGGTTTCTGAGAGATCACTGCGGAATAGAAGACACAAGATGGTAAAATATCTGACTCAAGTTTTTTGATGGACACACATTATGTTAAAAGACAAAGGCCATTGGCGAACGTCAATGCAATGCAACTATCTGACGCATTTTCGTTATGTTTTAGGCGTACTGAAATTGCAGCGCTGGGATAGGTAGCCCGAGCCATTATTGTGGGCATGTGGCATAAACCATACGCAATTAAAATGCAAGAATTTGTTCTTCTTAGGAAATACAAGTGGTTTGTGTCTATTTGACCCACTCTTACGGGACGGCTTTAAGCTCTCCCATAGTAGAGTACCCTGTACTCTAAATCGTTACCCTCTATTTCTAATCCCCCCAACACGGCCATCAGATGCTAGTACACTGATGTTTTAGGGAGCGCCAAACAAGTGTGAGGCTCACGGCACTGCTTCAAGCTCTCCCATAGTAGAGTATCTGATACTCTAAATTGTTACTTATTTTTTCTAAACACAACTGTGTGCACTGATAATTTCCACGGGACGGCTTTGTGCTCTCCCATAATAGAGTTCCTAGTACTCTAAATCGTTCACAACTTTTTCTAGACACACAAACCTATTTCATTGCATCTATTGTATCACTAAACCATTGTATCATGATATCGCGTAGAGTTCTTGTGAACACGTATGCCAACATTGTCATGCATATTGGAGCAAATGTCTTCACTGCAACGTCGTGATGTTGGTCGTGATATAGATGTGCCCAAGTGTATGTGCCCTGTTACTAACATGTTATGAAGCCTTTGTGTTCTGTGCACACTGTAAATATTTTTTTTCTAAACACGAACCTGAACGGCGCCGACCGTGAACAATTCTGGCTTTTAATCCTCATTTTGCACAGTTGTTGGGACAACTCAATGCTCTTCCATAGTTGAGTAAGAAGTGCTCGAATTCGTTGAACACCTTTTCTATGCACACAAACTTTGGTCGTCCCTATTTTTGTTGATTAGGAACACTCACAGCCAATTTTGTTTTCCAAAGGATGGCTTTCAGCTCTCCCATAGTAAAGTACCGAGTACTCTAAATCGTTAACCACTTCTTCTAAACTCACGGACTCGTCTCTTTGGCGTCTCATTTGTGGGCGCGGCCCCATGACATGTGAAGTATAGCCAAGGCAATAGGCACCTCAACCTCTCCACAGCAAAACAGTTAAAACAAAAACAAAAAAACATGTGAGGTATGTGTACCCGAAATCATTGAACACTTTTTTCTAAGTACGTACCTTTGCACATAGTTTTCTTTGTGCACGCTAGAATTTCTGTTTGCAGGTACAAACGGTTTCTATTGTTGATTTGAATGTATATTAGAATATATTAGCAATGTCTTGAGCACGAAAAGTGTAACATATGAATGTCTTTTGGCTATGTATGCTTCTTTCCGACATAAAATTCTCTTAAATATGCGTCCCAAGGGAATGTCTCCTGCTCTCCCATTGTAGAGTACCAAGTACTCTAACACTGGTGTCACATGGGTGTTTCCAAGGCCATTGAACTGACGATCCATCGACTCAAATGACAAGGACGAGCTGAAGCACGGGCGATTTCGAAGGCCATTGAGTCAACGGAGCACCTCACACCTCCGTTGAAACTTCGACGGCTATTGAGCGACGGAAGCTGAAACAGCGCAAACGTGTACTCTCGTTCTCAGTGCGCTCAATCTTCGATAAAAAAAAGTTTCTCTCTTATCTTTTAAAAGTAGCATGCGTGGGCGTTAAAAATTATCCAATGAAGTATTTGTGCCGTATGGAATGCATGAACAGCTCATACTCTCGACAACAGCACCGCGCTGGCTCCCCTTGCCCGTTATCGCCAGTCTGTTTCCGATGCCATATTGCGCCCAGCATTGTTAAGTTGTGCCCTGATTTTTAGGTGTGTTTGTGTGAAACAGCGAGTTCTGGGACGCCTTTCTATTTTCGGTGTAGTTACTCCTTTTTCGCCTTTTGTGTGAAATGGAAGACGCGTCACCGCAAATAAAGACAAAAAATCACTGCATATCCACGGAGCGAAGGATGATTGGTGGGGTGAAGAGTTCGTCAGTCCGTCCGTGTTTCCGTCCGCCCATTCGTTATTGCTTCCGTCCGTCCGTACGTCCCGTTACAAAAATCTGGTTGACATTCCTATCACCCACGAGTCATCTATCAGTCACCCCCGTCACCTTCCTGTAGATTCAACCTTTCTGTAGACCTGGTCTGCAGATTTTCTGCAGACGCCGGTCAGACGGCAAGCAGACTTTTCTGATAATGTGCATCCAAAGTGCATGCGCGTAGACGCATGTAACATAAATGTAAATATCTACACATTTTGGAAGGCGGCACATTTGATGATAATGATTTAGTGGGTTTCATCTTTTAGTCACCTATCAGTCACCCAACAGTCATCCCCGTGCAGACCTTTTGTGAAGATTTTCTGTAGATGCCGATCAGAAAGAGAATAGACTTGTCTGTTAATATCGACCCTTTGAGCGCCTGTGTGGATGTATATAGTATATACATATATATCTATACATTCTGGGTCATGACACAATTGATGACATCAATTAAATGGACATCACCTTTCAGTCACCTCTCAGTCACACCACTACAGACCTGGCCCGCAGATTTACTGCTGACGACAAGCAGATGGCAAGCAGACTTGTCTGTTAATGTGGGTGCTGTGAGTGCCTGTATATATATTTATATATATATATATATATATATATATATATATATATATATATATATATATATATATATATATATATATATATATATATATATATAATGAAATCTAACAGACAATAATGCCAAGGAAAGTATAGGGTTATTAGACTGAATCAGGTTATTGGACTTAATTGTAAGGTAAATGTGAAGAAATAAAAGTGGGTGAAAAGATAACTTGTCGTTGGAAGGAACCGAACCTGCTACTTTCGAATAACGCGTTCCATGCTCTAGCACTGAGCTACCACAGCATGTATCCTCCCAGCCACTTTATTGGGCATATATGTGAATTAAAACGTGACAGTGTCAGTCAGCGCCATCTATAGCCATGGCGGCGAGTGTGGTACACTCTTTATGAGCCTGTGTGGTGTCACGTAGTACGCGAACTATTACGAGCTGGCAGCTGACCACTAGTCCCTCGTATACAACCTAAGGCACCAAGTCTGTTAGTACGAGACCCTCGTTAATGAATGAGGGAAATAAGTGTATACCTAAGGGCTCGTTTTTACATGTTTTGGCACAATAAAATGAAATCTAACAGACAATAATGCCAAGGAAAGTATAGGGGAAGTTATTAGACCGAATCGTAACGTAAATGTGAAGAAAGAAAAATGGGCGAAAAGATAACTTGCCGTGGGCAGGAGCCGAACCTGTGACCTTCGAATAACGCGTTCGATGCTCTACTACTGAGCTACCACGGTGGCTATCCTCCCATCCACTTTTCTTTCTTCACATTTGCCTTACGATTCGGTACGACTTACGACTTGCCATAGCGTTCAATGCAGCACGAACGCGTTTCGAACGCACTGTCTTCAGGCGGTGCCAAGGCAGCACAAACGCACAGAGCTGGAGCTTCGCGCTACCATGAAATACTATGGCGCCAGTTACAGACGCGTACGTTTCCTACCCCATCTTTTCGCCATCTTGTACACCCTGCAATATACCCCTCCCCTGTGTGCATTTTCTGTCAACAAAGAGCTAACCTAGGCCATACCATGTGGTGGTGTACTCGAAACCCACCACCCAATTCTCTACCCATTAATGGTAAGGAGCAGTGGGAGGCTGCTATGTGCAGCTCGGCGCCCGAGGTTCAGGACCAGATCTTGGATTAGGCCAAGAGGGTAGCGGAGACCTACGCTGGGTAGGCTCCTCTGACACTCCACCACCACACCTTTCCCTCTTGGGATAAATAAAGTTTTTCTCCTCCTCCTCAGCAGCTGTATAGTGAACTATGGCGGCAGGGAGGATAGCTCACAAGGAGCGACGCGACGACGTTCTGTAGTAATCGTCATATCCGGTTCTGTCCGACTTTCCTGCGAACACCACTAGAGCTCCGCGTCGTCTGCTTGCTGGCAATTGGAGCACCAATTATATTGTTACGTGAAGGAGACTGACTCAGAAGGGTAGTCACCGATATATTTACAGCCGGTTAGGCGAGCAGCGCCAGCCACACAGATTAGCTCGTGCCAGTCTATCTGCTTCGTCTTCTTCAGCTCCATGCACTGGCACGTAGCATGACCCCCGGCGGCGGAGGCACCGTCCCGGTGCTTTAAAGGTCGTTATCTGACGCGTTATTGTAGGGCTTGATCCGCGAGACGTGTACGATATCACTGGGCCGCATAGTAGATGATGATGGGCAGATGGGGCTGATCTCGTAGGTGACAGGTGTTACTTGACGCAATATGCGATAGGGTCCCGTGTAATGAGACAGAAGTTTTTCGGATAGGCCCAGCCGACGATGAGGGGACCAGAGTAAAACGAGGGTACCGGGAGCGAAATCTACGTCTCTATGTTCCGCATCACACCGACGGCATTGGTTGGTTTGCGACGCCATCAGCCGAGCGCGAGCGAGCTGACGGGCATGATCGGCTCGCGCAATCGCGTCGCGGGCATACTCGCTGGTGGACGAGGTGTGAGCTGAGATGACTGTGTCCAGTGGTAAAGTCGGCTCTCTTCCGTACAATAAGTAGAACGGCGAAAAGCCCGCTGTGTCGTGACGGGATGAATTATACGCGAAAGTTGCGTAGGGTAAGGCAAGGTCCCAGTCTCGGTGGTCGGGCGACACGTACATAGCGAGCATATTTGTTAAAGTGCGGTTAAATCGTTCCGTAAGGCCGTTTGTTTGAGGGTGGTAAGCGGTTGTCAGTGTGTGTTGCGTGGAACAAGAACGCAGAATGTCGGCGATGACTTGGGATAAAAATGTACGGCCACGGTCTGTGAGAAGCTGTCTCGGCGCACCGTGAATCAATATAACGTCCCGTAACAAGAAGTCAGCGACGTCGGTTGCACAGCTGGTCGGTAGAGCTCGCGTAATAGCGTAGCGTGTAGCGTAGTCTGTGATAACGGCTATCCATTTGTTTCCCAATGTTGATGTGGGAAAAGGACCAAGCAGGTCTAACCCAACACGGTAAAATGGTTCCGCGGGTATGTCAATTGGTTGAAGATGGCCAGCGGGTGGCAGCGATGGTGTCTTACGACGTTGGCATAGGTCACATGTGGCGACGTATCGGCGTACCGAACGAGCAAGGCCTGGCCAGAAAAAACGGCGCCGGACGCGCTCGTACGTGTGGGATACGCCAAGGTGTCCAGCCGTGGGAGCGTCGTGAAGTTCGGTGAGAACACAGCGGCGCAAATGCTTAGGCACAACAATGAGAAGGTCGGGCCCGTTTAGTCGGAAATTGCGACGGTATAGCACACCCTTTTGAATGACAAAGTAGCGGACGGAAGCATCATTTGTGGAGGATTCCATACGGCTTATAATGTCAAGCAGCTCTGGATCACGGTTCTGTTCTTCCCCAATATTAAGGAAGTCGGACACTGACAAGATAGAGTTCTCCGTGGGCTCGTCAGTGTCCTCAGGATCGTCTACAGGGTACCGGGAGAGGCAATCGGCATCACGTTGTAGGTGGCCAGATTTGTAGACCACCGAATAGGAAAACTCTTGCAGGCGCAAAGCCCAGCGACCAAGGCGGCCTGATGGATCTTTCAGAGAGTTCAGCCAGCAGAGTGCGTGGTGGTCGGTAACTACCAAAAATGGGCGTCCGTATAGATAAGGTCGAAATTTCGCCACCGCCCATACAAGAGCCAAGCACTCACGCTCTGTTATCGAATAGTTACGTTCAGGGGCGGATAGGAGGCGGCTGGCATATGCAATAACGCAATCATGGCCATGTTGTTCCTGAGCCAGCACTGCACCAATGCCATGCCCACTTGCATCTGTACGGATTTCCGTAGGGGCAGCAGGGTTGAAGTGTGCCAGAATCGGAGGGGTAGTGAGAAGAGCGACGAGAGTCGAGAACGCAGAAGCCTCTTCGGAGCCCCATGAAAACGGGACTTCTTTCTTGAGGAGCTGCGTAAGCGGCCTCGCTATGTGCGCAAAATTTTTCACGAAGCGTCGGAAGTAGGAGCATAGTCCGATAAAGCTGCGTACATCCTTCGCAGATCGTGGTACAGGAAAGTTTTTGACGGCGCTGATTTTTGCCGGGTCTGGTTGTACACCGTTGGCGTCTACTAAATGGCCAAGCACTGTGATTTGATGGCGTCCAAAGTGACATTTGGACGAGTTCAGCAGCAGGCCAGCGCGACGGAAGATTCCCAGGATGGCTGAGAGGCGCTCTATGTGAGTTTCAAATGTTGGTGAAAAGACGATGACGTCGTCCAAGTAGCACAAACATGTGGACTATTTGAATCCTCTGAGCAGGGAGTCCATCATTCGTTCGAAGGTGGCTGGAGCGTTACAAAGGCCGAAGGGCATGACCTTGAACTGATATAGGCCATCGGGGGTGATGAATGCCGTCTTTTCACGGTCCATTTCATCTACCTCTATCTGCCAGTAGCCGGAACGAAGGTCTATGGAGGAAAAAATAGTGGGACCCATAGAGGCAATCAAGCGCATCATCTATTCGTGGCAGAGGGTAGACGTCTTTTTTGGTAATTTTGTTTAGGTGTCGATAATTCACACAGAAACGCCATGCACCGTCTTTCTTGCGGACTAGCACTACAGGAGAAGCCCAAGGACTGCAAGATGGCTCAATGATGTCCTTGGCGAGCATTTTGTCGACCTCACTTTGGATGATGTGACGCTCGGCCGCCGACACCCGATATGGGCGCCTATGAATAGGATGCTCATTACCAGTGTTTATGCGGTGGCTCATACCGGTAGCTTTCCCCAACGGACGGCCGCTGATGTCAAAAACGTCGATGTAGGACAGCAGAACCCGGTGGAGCTCATCAGTCTGCTGCGGTGTTAAGTTGGAAGCGATCATCGAAGTAATAGCGCTGTCGGAGCAAGTGGCAGACTGATGTTGAGCGTGGGGTTCAGAAGGGGCGGCCATCGCGAAAACACCTACCGCATTGTCTTCCAAGGTACAGAGCAACGCCAAAGAGATCCCTTGCGGCAAAACTTGAGGTGTCAAGCTAAAGTTGACAACTGGGAGGCACGTAGAATTTCCTGCGACGGACAGAATGGTGTGCGGTAATGTAATGCCACGGCTTATGAGAACATCGGTGATAGGGGTCAGAACATAGTCACCGTCGGGAACTGGTGGTATTGAGACGAGCTCTATGTAGGTCAGTGTCTGTGGAGGGAGGCGCGCGTGTCCCGTTGTGCAGAGGCGACTCGGCCGTTGTGTAAGAGGTTCTGTTGCGGGCAAGTGTAGACGGAGCGTACTGGTCGAACAGTCTATGAGGGCAGAATGCGCGGATAGGAAGTCGAGGCCTAAGATTACGTCGTGGGGGCATTTATCAAGGACGGTGAAGAGAACAACTGTGTGTCGATCCGCAATGCTCACACGAGCGGAGCACATTCCAACGATAGATGCTATGCCACCATCCGCAACACGGACGAACTGGGTGGTCGCAGGTGTGAGAACCTTCTTGAGCTTGCGGCGAAAATCACTCGTCATCACGGAAAGTTGGGCGCCGGTGTCGACAAGAGCAGCGACATGTAGGCCGTCTACTTGTACGTCTATGAGGTTCCGTTTTGTCGGTATCGTCAAAAGAGGATTTTCGGTCAGTCCGAGCGATGCAGCGCCACCTCCGGGGGCTGCAACGCTTAGTTTTCCGTCGAACCTCGTGGCAAGGCGGGGGAAGATGGTCGGCGGGGCTGTGGAGAACGAGACTGGCGACGTTAGGGGGATGGAGAGCGGGAGTAGCGGTGTTCAGAAGCAGGTTCCTGGGCAAAATGGTCGCGGCTGGTCTCATGGCGATAGGCAGGACGTGCATATAGGGACGAGAGGACGGTTGTGCAGGAGGACCCCAGCGACTTCTGCAATGGCGAGAAATGTGCCCGATTCTGTGACACGAGAAGCATATCGGCTTGTCATCGTGTGTTCGCCATGCGGACGGATTACGGAACGTTGAGGGAGAGCCGGTCGGGAAGGGACGTGCAGGCGTGTATCGGGGCTGGTAGTCGGTGCGGGTAGGCGGTGAGATAGAGTGAATTCCCAAGCTGGCGATTTCCTGCCGGACGACTGCTTGAATGAGAGGCCACGTAATTGGCGGAGAGGGGTCAGGGGACGTTGTTCCGACCTTAGCTGGAGCAGCCGCTTCAAGCTCCCACCTGACTATTCGCGTCAAGTTGTCACAGGTGTCTGGTGGATGATATGTGTCGAGACATGAGGACGTTGCAGTGGTGTTCGGGAGGCGCTGGAACTGATGGGAGATGCGTCTGCTTTTAGCTTGTTGGAACCGGCGGCATTCTTGAATGATCGCATCAACAGACGACACATTGTTGAATACCAACAAGTTGAACGCATCGTCGGCGATACCCTTTAGGATATGGGCAACTTTTTCAGGTTCAGACATATTTTCGTCAGCTTGGTGGCATAGTGAAAGGACAGCCTGAATATAGCCGATGTAGGGCTCCGTGGAAGATTGTGCGCGAGTCGACAACTCATTTTTTGCAGCTTCACGACGACCAGAGATGTTGCCAAAAAGCTCACGGATCTTTGCCTTGAAGCTGTCCCAGCTTGTTATGTCATGCTCGTGGTTATCAAACCAAACACGAGGGGTTCCGTCGAGATAAAAGATGACGTTTGCGAGCATAAGGGTGGGATCCCACCTGTAAGTGGCGCTGACGCGTTCGTAGAGGCGTAGCCACTGGTCGACGTCGGAACCCTCGCTGCCCGAGAACACACCGGGGTCTTTGAGCGTGGGAAGCGTCACGAACGTTGTTGCGGGAGCTGGGTTGACAGGTCGGGCAGAAGGGGGAGCGACCGGAGAGGATGTAGCCGAGTCTTGGGTGGTCATGTTGTAAGCCGCGAGGGAGCGTCCGCTTCGGAGTTCCGTGGCGAGGACGAGGATCGCACAACTCCACCAAATATGTTACGTGAAGGAGACTGACTCAGAGGGGTAGTCACCGATATATTTACAGCCGGTTAGGCGAGCAGCGCCAGCCACACAGATTAGCTCGTGCCAGTCTATCTGCTTCGTCTTCTTCAGCTCCATGCACTGGCACGTAGCAATATATTCAATACGTGACTGCAACAGTTTTCACTTTCGTTACTGTAACTTACCGTATATATACTACGTATTTATAGCGGCTTTCGCCCAAGTAAAATTTCGTTGCAGTTGGCCTTTAAGCAAGTATTGTCAGCGTTAGAGAACATTTGCGAGTATCTATAAACGTTGCTCCCAATCACAAGGAGAGGGCGCAATTTCAGAGGTGGGTGGAGTTTGCTCCTCCTCGGAAACACGGCGCTCGCCACTGAGGGTTGGAAAGGTTGCCACGCTGTTGGCCTGGCTTGCATCAGGCATAGAGTTTCGGAAGTTTGTTTGTTTTTTTTGTTTTTGTTTGTTTGTTTGTTTGTTTGTTTGTTTGTTTGTTTGTTTGTTTGTTTGTTTGTTTGTTTGTTTGTTTGTTACAGATGTACGTCCCATATGTTGAAGAACTGTATTAAAGAATGGCTCTGAAGGAGATCCGCATGTGCTGGAAGTGCATTATACTTCGAAGGTTGTGGGCCTTGTAGCATCGGTGCACTGGCGAAGGAGAACAAGAAAGAGACCGATTAGTGGGTTGGGCGTGATGGGGCTTCGGACTCGAGCTCGCCCTGCCATTGAAGACAGATCAGTCGTTGCCTGGCCTCAATAAAGGTGCTTTCAGTTCGGAGAATTTGTTAGCCGCACGATGTCACGCGTCTTGCGGCGGTGGTGATGTCCACAGCCTTACTGTGCATCCTCACGCCTCGCGTAGCGTGCCGTATGCTTGCGTCTCGTGCAAACTGTTTGCTACCCTCTCTCGCCTCGCAAGGCAGACGCAGGCAGCGTCCGATAGTAAAACCGACTGCTCGAGATGCACAACTGAGCACTAGCCACCCCGTGTAGGCACCGTCCGCTGACCAGAGGGAGGTGCGTTGACCAGAGGGAGATACTAGTGCGCTGACCAGAGGGAGGCACTAGCCCAACCTAGAGTGAACTAGAATATGATCATATTCTAGTTCACTATACCCAACCTAAGTTCGCGGACGTTGGCCGTTACGGGCACGCGAAAAAATGGCAGCATATCCACGGGGTGAATGATGGAAAATGGAGCGCAGCATCCGTCTGTCCATGCGTTCGTCTGCGTGACCGTCCGTGCGTCCGCACGTCCATCCGTGCGTCTGTTCATGCGTCCGCACGTCCATCCCCACGTCCATTCGTGCGTCCGTCCATGCATCTGTCTGT
>WOVY01002792.1:0-10000 GCA_013436015.1 Rhipicephalus annulatus | reverse complement strand
GCTATCCCTTTTTGTATATGTTAACGTCAATGATTTAGACCGGGAAACGCCTGTATTGTATAGGTGCAGTGGTTGAGCTGCTCGGCTTCCCACCGGAAAGTTGCGGGTTTGATCCTGGCCGCGGCGATGGCGTTTCGCTGCAGGCGAATTAAGTTCACGTAAAAGAGTACCAGATGGTCAAACATTTCGGGACACTCCACTATAGCGTGCCTCATAGTTTTATAAATCATGGTTTTGGGTTGTGAAACACCAAATATTAGGGACGAACCAACTTAAGGTCGACGCTTGTCGGTTGCGTCCGTGCCCGTGAGACACAAAATAAAGTTTAAGAATAGATTTATATCAATCACATTCATAAAGGAACAATACAAAACACCTAGAAGCACACACCCTTTATACTAGACTTCGATTTCAACGCAGACAGTATGAACCTGAGGACCTAACTACAACTAACTTGGAGATGCATGGATTTTATTTTTTAAAATAAACAAACTTACCGCGCAGAAAAAAAAAACATACGAACACATGCACACATATAAGTAGCAAAAATGACAAAAGTTCCCAAAAAGCGAGAGACAGGCGTTGCGCATAAAAGCGAACTGATGATGAACTTAAGGCATTATTTTGATAAAACTATCCGAGGCTTTGCATCCCAAAACTACGAAATGATTATGAGATATGACGTAGTCGAGGGCTTTCAAAATGTCGGCCATCTGGTGTTTTTAACGTGAACTAACAATCTCTAGCCTTTCGCCTGCATCAAAACAAGACCACCGTGGCCGGGATGGTTGGTTATGGTAGTTGGTTATGGTAGTTGGATGCTGAACCTACGGTTCAGCAACCAACTACCATAATTAGTGACACACCGCGGCGGACTAAAGCATCCTCTTACAAGCGCACTCGTATAGAAGAGATAATCCAGTTGATTCTTGAGTAAATCGACCACAGCTATGCTGATACACGCTTTCTCCAAACGATCCGTCCTCGGCTGCTCCTACATTCTTCATTTTGAGCATCTGCGGAGATCTAATGATTATGACACTCCAGCGCTAAACCGAAGGTGGATGAATTGGACCCCGGCTGCGATGGATGCACTTTCAATTAAAAAAAATGTCTCAGGCCAGTGTACTGAGATTTAGGTGCACGTCGAAGAACCCCAGGTGGTTGAAATTTGTAAAGCCTCCCACTTCGGCGTCTCTCGTAACAGTTGTACTGAGACGTAAAACCTCAGATATTATTTATTATTATACACGACGTGGTGCGATTAACGCGTACCGTCACGAGCTCGGCGTAGTGGTGCTCCTCGACGAGTCCGCTCTCGTGGAGGTCGTTCAGGGCGGACAGGGTCGAGTTGAGGATGCGCCGGGCGATGAGCCGGGACCGGGCCACGCACTCGAGCGGGGGGTACCGCTGCTGGATGCTTATTATCTCCTTCAGCAGCTGCAACCAGTTTTTAGAAGCAGAGTGAACGTTACTCGGTGTTGTTGCTGCAATTCATCAAGAAAACTGAAAAGAAAAGCTGTGGAGCAAACAGTTGGCAGTATTCTCCAATTATTCTGCATGCATTCCTCATCAATAGAGGATCCCGGTTAAGGAACAATTTGTCTTAAACTAGGGAACTTTCTCAGAATACGCATTGATCAGACCTTATGCGTAGTGGATTGTGCTAATCCAAAGCAAACAATTTTTCCCCTTCCTGAATTTTTCTCCAGCCTGCTGGACTCTGTACAACTAGTTTTTTATATCCGTGTAAACGAATAAAGACCACGAAAAAAAGATATATGGTAACACTATCATAGCTAGTTTTAGTGAAATTGTGTCATTGAAGAAGCCCAGATGCCAACATCCGTAAAGAACAGGAACAGAAAAAAAGTGCATGACAAGAAAAAAGTCAGAGAAGGTATGGAGAAGACCAAATTTACCCGCCATAGGTAGGAAATTAGAGGTCCACAGGAGCTGTCGAAAACCGTCTCGGTAATGGCTGAAGTTGTCATGCAACGCTTCATTGTTTTGAAACGAGAGCATGAGACAAGCGTCGCACGGACCTTTTGTTAGTACCCGGTCCACGTACTTTTGTATTATATTGTTTTAAATAAGTTCTTGAATATGTTGATAACATAGACAGACCTGGCGACTCTCAAGCATGCTTCTCGTAAAGCACCCCATGCGGCCACCAAAAACATAAAAGTGTTTCTCGAAACCTGACATCCGTTCGCCTTCGAAGGTCACCCATACACGATATGTGGCAAAGGTCTTCTTTCAAATGGCAATGTTAGGTATATCTAGAAGGTGCTTCACACTGATCATGACGTCACTTGCCTGCAGCTTGTTGTAGTTGGCCTCTTCGCGCATGAAGACGGTCACCTGGTCGACGTTGGGCGCAGTGGCGGTGTTCTTGACCACTTCTTCCTCGGAGTTGATGAACGCCACCGCCATGTCATACATGCGGAACACGCGCTGGTTGATCGCCTGGTCCACCCAGTGGAGCCATGCCTCCGACACTATCTGCACAGCGTGTGACGATAGGTCACAAGGTGTCTCTACTTCGAGATCCCGTTCCCCCGCACGAATGTTTTGTGCGATCATCGCTGCGGCCAGGTCATTACGTAGGGACAATTTTAAGGACGGAGCTCCTTGGGGTCGAGTCATGTCCATCATGACACACCATGGCGATGACGATGAACAAGCACGTTCCGCACCATACATTCTCTTTCTGCCATCACGGCACACCACATGCGAGACACCCAGTATACGTCATGATGATGACGCTCATGACGACACATTCTATTTCTGCCACGGAGAAAAACGATCGCGAAAGCGCTCTCACCCACGAAAGGCTCTCGCGGAGTCGACGCTTATGACGACCAATAAAGTAACAGTGTATATATTGTACACACCTGTTGTCACTCGTTTGCATTTTCGAGTGGGAAATGTACTGAGGATTCACGGTTACCCAAATGATGCGCTGGAACCTCGCCCACTCATCATCATTCACTTCGTGGACATGCTGTGAAATGTTAGGTTAGTCTATTTGAAGCAAGCTCCGTTTACATACGTTGAAAGTGATTTGACCGTGTAAATGGAAGGTACGGTGCTTACTATTGGAACATGCCATGAGCATTGAGAGAGAGACGACTCCGATTGGACACAGACACCCGCAGTCCAATTTAAGTTAACGCGCACGTCGTGAATTTTTCTTCTTCTACAATGCACAGAAGAAATCTCCCACTGGCACTGTATACCTTGGAGGTCAAGAGCCAGTGCCTATATATACAGGGTGGCCATTGAACGGTTTGGGCAGCGTGAGCAGTTGATTTTTTTTTCAATCAAGAAATTTGGTAGCAGACACTGCCTGCGTCAGCATTGCGCATTGCGAGGCGAAAGAGGGTGGAAACATAAAATAGGAGAGGGTTGGGAACGCGCATGCTCAATGGGGGTGAACACCTTGGGGAGAGATGCCTAGAGAAAAGAGAGGAAGAAGCGTAGGAGGAGAGGGGGTGAGAGGACGCGCATGCGCTGTAAATGTGGTCACACCACACACCTGATTGAACTCGACCATAATATGCTGCGCATCTAAGATGAGGAAGGCGTTTCGGCCGCACGGGTCTGCACTGTGATCATAACCACGTTTGATTGTGGGCTGTGAAAGGAGTGCAGGTGGCCCCGTAAAAAAATAATCATGGTGCAACTTGCGAAACAGTGATGAGCGGCAGTACTTCGGCGTGAAGTATGCTTGAAGATGAATGCTAAACGTAAGCCTTCGACTTCGTACACAAGTGAACAAGATTTTGGTTTGATCAAGGATAATAAAGGAACGCAGTTATGCTGGACTATTTCACTGAAAGTCATTCTGTAGGTATGATTGTGGAAAGACGTAGATGCGAAGTGCCACAAGAGCGTACTGCCCTTCAGTGGTGTTATGTATTGGCACACCCCAGGAGGGCCCATTGTCGAAATTGTCCAGTTTAAGACCCTGCGATGCTCCGGCTGTCCACTTTTATCGAACCAGCACTATCTCACAGTGCATGCGCTCTGACATAGTGCGGGTACGACAAAAGTGGACAGCCGAAGCATGGCAGCGTGTTAAACTATATTTAGACAATTTCGACAATGGGGCCAGAGGTGTCCCAGTACATAACACCGATAGTTTTGTAAGTCTTCTTTTTTTGGCGCAAAATAATTTTTTGAGGGCATTGCTTTTCGCGTACTAATCACCAGATAATTACTTTTATTTGTAACCTGTGAAAGAAGTTTGCTATGATTATGTCGCGTGGTTTTTTAATGAATTTTATTGCGTAGCCAAAATATAAAAGCTGCCACTTCTAAGTCTTTCACATGCTTGATTTTTAACGTTACGCTGCTATACATAGTAAGTCCTCATTCAACGCTATTGTCAACGCATCTGTGGCTTGTCACAAGCAGACCTAAGTATGCCGGTCCAGCCATTAAAACTCAGTTACGTTCAGCGCTTGCGCAGCGCGTGTTTTTTGTTTGACGCTGGTTAAGTTTGCACTGCTATCCTGAAGTACATTGATAGCGGCATTAAATTACAAGAATAAAAGTACGTAGCCTATTTAGCCCTGATAACACAATATTCAGAACCGTGTATATACCCTGAATTGAGGTCATTATATGGATATCGGTGTTCAATTCTTACAGTGAATATTGCTAGTAGGACGTTTCTGCGCGAAGGTGACAACAATACACCAGTAGATAAGAGGGCAAAGACGAGACTTAGACATAATATATACGCAAAATGCTAATCAACATACACAATAACCGTTTTATTCATCCGTAGTATCGCGCAGTCTCCGTAAAACCGCGCGAAAGTTTCGGACTTGCAAACGCTGGACGAGATCTCGATCACGATTCGCTAGTTTCCAAACGTGGTCAATATAGAGAGCCGTATGTCCAATCAACAATAACGAATGCGTTCAAGTGCACGGACGTACTGCAATAATAAAATTGAAGTGAGAAGGCAATGCAAGCCTGTGCACGATTAAAGTTGCTCTTATAGAGCGTGCGAATAAACTGTATACACTGCATAATACGTTTAAGGCCGTGACGAAGCAGTTTTCATGAACAATCCCGCGCTTCAATGTATCTTGAGGAATAGGTGTTATACATACATCACGTGAAAATTTACGCTTTGTGAACGAAGCTGCCACAGCACGCCGTATCTCTCAACTTTCTGCACATGTCTTCACATGTGTGCACGCTCTTTCCATACCCACGGGCGGTGTTAAGTGCACACGTAGTACGCACCCTGCGATGCACCCAGAATTTGTGTGCCCGGCATGCTGCGAGCGCGACGAACGCGGCGACAGGTGGCCAACTGTGGCGCAAGGGCGTGTCGGAGGCCGAGAACCAGGCGGACACGCAGAACAGTGCCAGCTGCAACAGGTAGGCGGCCAGGTCCAGGCGAGCCCAGATCTCCACTGCCAGGAACGACGCCGTTGGGCTGCGCGAGTACTGCGCAGGAGAGTCGGCTTATAGGGTCGTGACGCGACACCACAGACTGCTGCGCAAGCGTAGCACGCTGAGTGCTGTCCGTTCTGCATATGTGTTCGGTATCACCCTCACAGCCACCCTAATGCCTAGCATATAGTAAGCGGCTGTGATATAGCATCTATACCATCATTGGCGAAACAAGAGAGTCTTAAGAAAGTTTGTTGTACTATAGTTGTTTCATACTAGTACACATAATCGTAATGACCCACGTCTTTACCAGAACCGATGCTGATGATTATGATGTTTCTAGGATGACATGCCCCTTAAGGAGGCTCAACGAAGAGTAGGATGGATAAACCACAATTTTCATCCTAATTCATAGTGAGATTAGGACGTCGATTACACTGGATGGTTGTTCTTAGTGAATATTTACACGAGAACCACCGGAATGTTCTGGCAAAAATGCACTGCCGCACCGCAAAGCGCGCGGTTTCTCTGAAAATTTATTGATGCCAGAATATTGCAATAGTAAATCATCAATCAAACACACAAACAACAAAATTACAAAATGAAGGAAACAAATCGAGAAAAAAAAGACCCAAGACTGTCAGCTGCTACCTGACCTGAATATGCTTTTTTTTCAACCCCGAGAGAGTATGTACCACGGTGGATAGCTAATACATAGTGGTGCGTGACAGTATGTGGTCATAGTGCCCAAAAACTGATCAGAATAAGCCCAGCCAACTTTGCATTTCTTAAAAGAAAAAAAAGCAAGAAGTTCACAGTTGGCGCACAAAGCTTAAGGAACGGCTGAGCTGGTCGATCTTAGGGGCTGAATCCACTGAGGAGTGGAGTCGAAGCACAGCCTGTCATAGACCATGCAACAATGTTAAAGCTTCAGCGCCAGAAACTATAGTATGTAAACCTGACTGCGGCACATCCGGTGCGAACACTAACTTTTCGCCTCTTGTATACACTCACGCCACGCCGGGCAAACTCGGCGCGGTGGCTGCGCCGCCTGTATTCGTATTTAATTGATTGATTGATTTGTGGGGTTTAACGTCCCAAAACCACCATTTGATTATGAGAGACGCCGTAGTGGAGGACTCCGGAAATTTTGACCACCTGGGGTTCTTTAACGTGCACCCAAATCTGAGTACACGGGCCTACAACATTTCCGCCTCCATCGGAAATGCAGCCGCGGCAGCCGGGAAACGAACCCGCGACCTGTATTCGTATTTAGGCGTAGCTTGGCGGTGGCGGATCCTCGGTGCATTCTCTCCTAGGTGAGGTTTAAAACCAGGTGGTGCGCATTTGTGACTTCGTTATCGATACGTAATTACGAGGAAGGTTTTTTTGCGAACTGACATTTTACCTCAAGCTGCAAGAGCTTCGCTCTTAAAAAGAACTCTTCCACACTGACCATAGTGATAAGCTCCACCGAGTGCAGGAGCAGGATGCAGCCCTGCAGCGCCACCGAGGCCGTGGTGAAGATGGGCGAGTGATGCTCCAGGGCGGCCACCAGAACTCCGGCGAGCATGGCGGCCAGCGAGAGCGCTCCCAGGGCGTTGAACAGGATGCACACCTGGGTGCGCCGGAGACGGTTGCTGGCCGCCTGGCCGGGAGACAGCAGTTCAATGTCCCAGTTGCTCGTCGACCTCGTGCTGCTCTCGCTCGGCTCGGGAAGCGCCGAGAGGACCTTGTCCTTCTGCAGGAGGAGGTCCGAACGAGAATGGGGGCGATGCAGTTGAATGTCGCTACAATCGTAGCGAAGCGACTTCGCAGCCGTAAATTTGCTCGGTGTATGTATACGGCATTTGTTACAATAACAGACACAAAGATTGGAAGTCAGGGTCGTGCACAAATGCTAGATACAAATGCGCAATATGCTTGCCTTCAAAACAACCGTAACCGAATAATAATAATAATAATAATAATAATAATAATAATAATATAATAATAATAATAATAATAATAATAATAATAATAATAATAATAATAATAATAATAATAATAATAATATAATAATAATAATAATAATAATATAATAATAATAATAATAATAATAATAATAATAATAATAATAATATAATATAATAATAATAATAATAATAATACCAGTGCTTTGAAGCCCCAAAACCACGATAAGGTTTACCAGGCATGGCATTATGGAGGGCTCAGGAAATTTACATCATTCGATATTCTTTCGCGTGCACCGACATTGCACAGTACACGGGCCTCGAAATGTGACCCGGCGTGTCTTGGATCCTACCCGCCACCTTCGGGTCAACTACAAAGACGCTGATGCTTGTCTGCCTACTTGTAGGATTTCAAACTAATACACTAGTACACGAAAAGTGAAGTTAAAACAGCGCAATGTTGGTATGACAAACGAAGCCTACGTTCACGTTTATTTAAAGCATGCGGTCATAGCTTAGTGTATTTACGCGGCAGTGCGCATAATGAAGTTTTCCGCAGTGTTCATGCGCGAGCCGGGGACCTCTTCTATACTGAGGCTGTTTCGGTCCTCGTGAATTTTTCTTATTGGCTTTTCAGCCATATAGTCTTACACGTGGTGTCTTCGTTGCTTGTCGGTGGTTCACCATGTTCACTCTCACTTGCGCCATCGGTGCTAGACATAATGACACTAAGAAAAATAAATGGGACTGTGAAGCGTATTTTGATATTTATTTTCATTTTTATTCAATCTTTCGACTGTCGAGCCCCTCGCAATAATCAAGTATTTCTTGCTCACAACGTATAAGGCGGTGTCTCTCGCGTTTTCGATCTCTTTATAAATATAAACATCACTGAAGTGAAGCAGGACCACAAGTTTTTTAGTTCGTTATAGCTGATACTTCGTTATGTTGCCGATTATTATAGCTAAGTAAACTTCATTCCAGCAATCACTAAATTTGCAGCACTGTCAAAATCAGTAATGAACGCCCTTTCAACTGATCAAGGAGACCACTTAGCAGTATTCCAAGCTGGCCAGAGCCCACACGAAGACAAATTTGACCGCATAGCAGAATTCGTTGTAGCCCAGAGCAGCAGGCTTATGCAACGTGTTCATCGCAGTAATAAAAATCAGTGAACTTCAGCGGGAATGAGTAGAGTCACAGAAATTCAGTCAGAAAAACTCGCAGCGTATGCTTCAAAACACGGACTTTTTATTCAGAGCGCAAGACTAACCCTTACAGTTGCCCCTTAATGCGTTTGCTTAAAGTGAGTTGAAGCCGAAAACCATCTTGTTTCTTCTGAGTCAATGTATTGATTTGCTCCACCATACTTTCAAAGCTGTCTGCACCTAACATGGTTTTGTACCGCTTCCAAGATCGGAGGCACCTAATCTGGCTTCGCATTGCCTCCATGATCTAACTACTTTCGAGCAATCTACGGTGCCATATGATGACGCTATCATGCTACGTGACGTCAAAGTTATGTCATTATGACGTCACAAACTGCCACGTCTTCATGAAACCATATGGTGAGTCATCACGTGACGCTGATTTTTCGCATTACAGATTTTCGTCGGTGTGGGACGGTGGCGATGGAATTTCGCGTTGAATGCTGCAAGAAAGTCTTTCGCATCAGAAATTAGGCCATTAATTTATCTACATTGTTACACAGATTGAAATGTATGATATACTACAGATAGCATGGTTATGCTCTACGCTATACAAGATCACGACCTCATACGACAGCCCGAACCCATAAAGTAGCGCAGAGCTTAACACAGTGAAGCACTGGCCCGTCACCGCTGGCATTCACCGTCGATCGACACGTCTAGGTTCGAGATGCGCGGCTGCCTCCTTGAATCATGCCGTGGCAAGGACTACATTAGAGTCCTGAGGGAATGATATTTAGGAGAGCCAAAAGGCCCCTACCCCGCTCCAAGATCAAGTCGGTGCCTCCACCCATGGTATACCGAAAAGTTCGCCGCGATGTCGAGGTCCCTCTGGTCGGCCTGGAGTTGATCCAATCCCTGCTATTCAGGGACGCACCCCATTGCTTCTTCGTGATGAGTGGAGATGCAACAAGGGCTGCACAGTCATAGTATGGGATAAAAAAATGACAGCATATCCACGGAGGGTGTGAAGCTGGGTCCGCACGCCACTGCCGCACTGCTTCGGTCTTCCGTTCTCGTACGCTGGGATCTTGTTGGTGCCGTTGCGCAACTTCACGGCACGCCTCTGCCTCACGCGCTCGCACATCAGGGTTCTGTCTGCGGCCGTGAGCCGCCGCCGCCACCTTGCGCACACGCCGCTCTGCAACCTTGTCCATCCGCCGACCTTCTGAACGCACGCGGGCGCCAAAACTGCTTTTATTTCACTGCGCTCCCTAGCGTACGGCACCGCCGATGAAGCCGCGACCACCGACGTCTTCGTGTGACGTCATTCCTATTTTCTCGCGCACTCGCACATACGCGTGAGCCGCCACCGCCTTGCGCGTATCATGCCTTTTATCGGCAAACCATGAATCATCCACTGGTCACGTCGTCTGTCTGTCTGCTTGTCTGTCTGTCTTGTCTGTCTGTCTGTCTGTCTGT
>WOVY01002791.1:0-12546 GCA_013436015.1 Rhipicephalus annulatus | reverse complement strand
GTTTTAAAGAGGAACGCTGACGGCATCGCTACGACTCATGAAGCCCGCCGGAAGGCACGAGCCGGCCCAGCCTGTGCACGAGCTGCTACCGAGCAGCGGCCAAGGAAAAAAGAAGAGAAGAAGAGGACGACGGGCGTTCGCTGCTTTCTCCAGCTACTGTGTAGTTCTTTTGGCTTGGGCACAAGTTCGCCCTTATTAAACCTTGTAATAGGACGTCCTGGTTGTGAGGTTGTTATATCCGTTACATTTTCTGGTGGAGGAGCCGGGGTACATGATTCCGAGCCCCACGCAAGAGCGAAGTCCAAGCACTGACCAGCCGCAACCAGTGGAGCTTACACCGGTGCACCAACGAGTCAGCCGCCGTATCCGAGGAGAGTTGCCAGAATTTGGGCCACTCCCTTCTGTATCAAGGGCATCGGTGACGGAGACAAGCGCCGCCACCACCATGACGAGCCAAGTTACGCCGGCACAACTCATCGTAAGCCAACCGGTCATTCCAAAGGTGTTTCATGGTGACCCATACGAGGACGCCGAAGACTGGTTAGAGCACTTCGAGAGAGTGGGAAATCTAAATCAGTGGAACGAGGAAGGCAAGCTGCGTAACGTCTACATTGCGTTGGAAGACTCTGCACGAGTGTGGTACGAAAACCACGAGGCATCTCTGACGTCGTGGCAAGAGTTTCGGCGGCAGCTACTGAGTACGTTCGCCAACAGTGATCGCCGGGAAAAGGCGGAAGCAGCTCTCCGCACACGGATTCAACGAACGAACGAAACTGTCGCGATGTACATCGAAGACATGTCCCGCCTTTTCAAGCGAGCTGATCCTGGCATGACGGAAGACAAGAAGGTGCGCCACCTCATGCACGGGGTAAAGCAAGAATTGTTCGCGGGACTCATCCGCAATCCGCCCCGTACTGTTGCTGAGTTTCGGTCGGAAGCAACAACCATCGAAACGACGCTTCAGCAGAGAGCCCGACAGTACAACCGCGACGTAGCCGGTGCATCCGCAGGAGTCTACTCAGCAGGCGTCGTGGATAATCTTGACACATTGCGGGAGCTCGTCCGGTCTGTTGTCAGGGAGGAATTAAGGAAACTGCAGTCACCTGATGTCACCCCCGAGCTGTCTCTTGCTGAAGTTGTCCGAGAAGAAATTCGACAGGCCATGCGGGAGCCGCGGAGTGATGTGCCAGCGACACGACGGGCGGTAACGTACTCCGAGGTGCTCAGGCGACCTACTCTGCACTGTTCGCCGATCGAGACACCAAGTACTTATGTGCAGACAATGCGCAGCCCGCCTGAAATCGTAGAGGCAACACGCACTCCACCTCGTGCGAGAGAGATGATGCCACGGAAGAGCGATGTGTGGCGAGATGCCACACGTAGGCCCTTGTGTTTCCACTGTGGAGAGGCTGGCCACCTGTACCGATTCTGCCGATATCGTCAAGCTGGTCTTAGGGGATTCGCCATCAATGCACCGTGTCCGCGAAACGGCGAAAGACCTTCCGAGATTGAAGAATACCTATGCTCACGTCGGGAATTTGACCCGCCTCGTCGTCATCAACCACGCTCACCATCCCCTATGCGCTACCGCTCGTCTAGCCCACGTCCCTTCCCAAGCACGTCTAGGCAGCGTTCGCCTAGCCCAAATCCGGGAAACTGAAGAGGGCGACCTGTGGAGGCGAGGCCGCTGGCGACTTGGGATATGAAGATCCTCCACTGCGGTACGAGCCTGATAACGACGACTGTTTCCAGGTAAAGGAGTGCAGTACAGAGAAAATTACTTCAGACTTGCCGTTGGTGATTGACGGACTAGAGCTCAATGCTTTGATCGATACTGGTGCGGATTATTCTGTGATAAGTTACGAATTAGCGAAGCGACTCAGGAAAGTTCTGACCGAATGGGGTGGACCTCAAGTACGTACTGCAGGTGGTCACCTCATAACCCCTTCCGGCCGATGTACCGCAAGGGTCATGATACGGGGCTTCACTTACGTCGGTGACTTTGTCGTCCTGCCTGTGTGCTCGAGGGAAGTGATACTGGGAATGGATTTCCTACAAGCTAATGGTGCGATTATCAATTTACAGAGGTCGAGCGTGTCCTTTTCGACGGAGCAAGCTTTAAAGGTAGCACGATCAGATGAACGATGTACCACTCCACTGCGCGTCGTCGACGATGATGTGACTGTACCGCCACGGAGCAGTATAATGGTTCTCGTGAATAATGATACATTCAGCGACTACGAGGGTGTGGCGGAGAGCAACGTGGATGTTTTCTTGAAAAGAGGCGTTTGTGTGGCACGAGGGATTATCCAGCTGCGAAACGGGTGCACAGACATCCTCTTGACGAATTTCGGTAACGAATTCCAGCACATCGCAAAAGGGACGGCAATAGCGTTTCTTCATGAGTTCTGTGAAGTGACAGAAATATGCAGTCTTGAAACGACGTCACCGAATGTGAAACTTCCATCTGATGCCTGCGACACAATATACGTAAATCCTAATCTTTCAGAGATTCAACGTCAACAGCTATACGACCTCGTGCGGGAATTTGGCAGCTGTTTCTCCAACAGTTCAAAGGTACGGCGCACGAGCATTACAAAACACAGGATCATAACGGACGAGACAACCAGGCCGGTATGCCGGCACCCGTATCGTGTTTCCCCTAAGGAAAGGGAAGTCATCAAGAAGCAGGTACGAGAAATGCTTGAAGATGATGTTATCCAGCCTTCTAACAGCCCGTGGTCATCTCCCGTGGTGCTTGTCAAGAAGAAGGATAACACGCTACGGTTTTGTGTCGACTACAGGAAACTGAATGCTGTGACTAAACGGGATGTATATCCCCTTCCACGCATCGACGACACGTTAGATCGACTTCGGTGTGCCAAGTTCTTCTCATCACTAGATCTGAAAAGTGGATACTGGCAAATCGAAGTTGATGAACGTGATCGCGAAAAGACTGCTTTTGTTACCCCGGACGGACTTTATGAATTTAAGGCTCTCCCGTTTGGTCTCTGTTGTGCGCCGGCAACGTTCCAACGCATGATGGACACTGTGCTTTCCGGATTGAAGTGGCAGTGTTGCCTAGTGTACCTAGACGACGTGGTCATCTTCGCGGCTACATTTGAGGAGCACATCAAGCGCCTTCGGTCAGTGTTAGAGGCAATCCGTTCGGCAGATTTGACAATCAAGCCAGAGAAGTGCCGATTAGGTTTCGAAGAGCTTCGTTTTCTTGGGCATGTCGTCAGCGCCCAAGGTGTTCGCCCTGATCCTGATAAGACGGCCGCCGTCGCAAGGTTTCCGGTGCCAACAGACAAAAAGTCAGTACGGAGATTTCTAGGTCTATGTGCGTACTATAGACGATTTGTGAGAAATTTTTCAAAGATCGCAGAACCCTTAACGAGACTTACGAGAGAAGATGTGCCTTTCCAGTGGCAAAACGAGCAACAAAGCGCCTTCAACGAATTGAGAAAGAGGTTAGAAAACCCCCCGATTCTTTCTCACTTTGATGAGACAGCCGACACGGAAATACACACAGATGCCAGTAACATCGGCCTTGGATGCGTTCTAATACAGTGGCAGAAAGGTGAAGAAAAAGTGATAGCTTATGCCAGTCGGACTCTAACAAAAGCAGAGACAAACTATTCGGCCACGGAAAAAGAATGCCTTGCCGTCATCTGGGCCATCAGTAAATTTCGGCCGTACCTATATGGTAGACCATTCAAGGCAGTCAGCGATCACCATGCGCTTTGCTGGCTGGCGAACATCAAGGAACCATCCGGACGACTAGCAAGGTGGAGCCTCAGACTGCAAGAATACGATATAAGCGTGGTATACCGATCTGGCAAAAAACATACCGATGCCGACTGTTTGTCACGGGCTCCTACAGACACACCACTATCAGAAGAAGACGACTTTCCGTTCGTAGGAATTGTCGAGACCACTCAAATAGCCGAATTCCAACGTACAGACAAAGAATTACTCCCGCTTATCGAACACCTGCAAGGAATTGACGTACAAGTACCCCGTATATTTTCTCGAAGCCTCGCATCGTTCTGCCTCCGAGGAAACGTTCTCTACAAGAGAAACTTCAAGCCCAACCGCGAAAAGTTCCTGCTTGTCGTTCCAGCAACTATGCGACAAGAAATACTTCGAGCGTGTCACGATGAGCCCACATCTGGACATTTGGGTGTGACGCGAACGCTTGCAAGGATCAGTCTCCATTATTATTGGCCCAAGCTACTAGCTTCAGTGCAACACTACGTCAAAACATGCCGCGAGTGCCAAAGACGAAAAACACCAAGTTCTAAACCAGCGGGCCTTCTACAACCTATAGATCCACCGAAAGCGCCTTTCCGCCAAGTTGGAATGGACCTCCTTGGACCCTTCCCGACATCTTTACTCGGCAAGAAATGGATCGTTGTGGCCACTGATTATTTAACTAGATACGCCGAAACAGACTCTTTGGAACGAGGAACGGCAGCAGAAGTGGCCCAATTCTTCGTACACAAAATAGTCCTGCGACATGGCGCTCCAACGGTTGTAATCACCGATCGCGGAACGGCTTTCACGGCGCAACTTTTGAAGTGCCTGCTCAACATGACTCACACTGTTCATAGGAAAACCACTGCATATCATCCTCAATGCAATGGCCTGACCGAACGCCTTAACAGAACTCTAGCGGACATGATATCCATGTATGTGGATGTCGAGCACAAAAAGTGGGACGAAATTTTACCATACGTCACTTTCGCCTACAATACGGCTGTGCAAGAGACCACCAAAATCACCCCATTTGAACTAGTTTACGGTCGTGCTGTTACCACAACACTGGATGCTATGTTACCAATAGACCAAGATGACTACCCCCCCGATCTTGACGACTTTCTACAAAGAGCGGAAGAAGCCCGCCAGTTAGCAAGATACCGAATACGCCACCAACACCGCATCGATGCCGACCGCTACAACCGAGGAAGACTTGACACGCGATATGACGTTGGCGACAAAGTGTGGATATGGACTCCAGTACGACGACGAGGCCTCTCCGAAAAACTCATTTCCCGGTATTTTGGCCCCTACGAGATAGTACAGCGACACAATGACCTCGTCTACGAAGTCAAGCCTGCAGGCCACCTGCATTCGAGGCGACGCAATCCCACGGAGCGTGTACACATTGTACGGATGAAACCGTACTACGACCGATTCCAAACCTAGCCACCCCAATCCCTTGACGTACTGCAACCTCATTTTGACAAACTTGTACACACACAAAAAAAAAAAAAAGTACTGAACAGCCTCATCGCAAGCATCGGGGCGATGCCGCTTGAGAGGGGGGATAATGCCACGAGGAATTGTTAAGGCGCAGTACAACGCAGACGTTGTTAAAGAGGAACGCTGACGGCATCGCTACGACTCATGAAGCCCGCCGGAAGGCACGAGCCGGCCCAGCCTGTGCACGAGCTGCTACCGAGCAGCGGCCAAGGAAAAAAGAAGAGAAGAAGAGGACGACGGGCGTTCGCTGCTTTCTCCCAGCTACTGTGTAGTTCTTTTGGCTTGGGCACAAGTTCGCCCTTATTAAACCTTGTAAATAGGACGTCCTGGTTGTGAGGTTGTTATATCCGTTACAATATCATGTTACCTACTCGAGGTTTATGTTATTGATGGCATAGCCGAAAGATTTTGTCGAGTCAGGGCGATGCAACAAATGCATGATTTAGCATTTATAGTGGGATTTAAGAAGATAAGCCGTTGCGAGCAGTTGCTTTATATGTTATCCAAGTCAGATTGAAGAATAGAGTTATCATGCTAATTAGTGATTTCATGGCATAAAACAGAGTCATCAGCAAATGGTTTAGTGAGACTATTAATTTCTGTAGGTAAGTCATTAATGTAAATTAGAAATAACAATGAGCCGAGGACAGAGCCTTGAGGGATGCCTGACTTTATATCACAACAAGGGGATGCAGCATCAAGTTGCAAATTGAGTATGGTTATCCAGTTCAAGATGCTAGGGTTAATGTTAAGAATACTAAGTTGGAGAAGTAGTAAACGATGAGACACCTTGTCAGAAGCTTTAGCAAAATTTAAAAAAGATACAGTGAATAATATGGCCTTTGTCAAAAATAGAGGAAATGTTATGGTTAAACAACATTAGTGTTGTTTCGAATGAGTAGTTCTTGCAAAACCCATGCCGAAATGAAGTAAAATGAAGAGTTTGATGTGAGGAAGGAAACGAGATTAGTAAATAGGACGTTATGCTTAAGCGATCTTGCCTGCGCTCAATGTGGGATCGTCTGCTGTTGCCTGGCCAGTTTGGGCTGCGGTTCTGGCAGTTTGCACCACTGCTCTTGGTGTAACCGGGTAATGTCCCGAAGGTTGGTACCCGAGTGCAGTAGGTCTTGCAGTTCTTGTTCGGCCCAAATTAACATTTCTCAGGCATGGTAGTCAGCGATGATGTTGCCTGCTACCTGTGAGTGAGCCGGAACCCACACAAGCTCTACAGAAACATGAATATAGTAACATGATATGTGAGACACCACGAATGTCTGTGCACAGAAATTTCTGAGCTTTTTTTTTTCAACTGTTGCAACTGCTGTACAGTCGAGCCCCTTAATCTCTGTTCGTTGTCACAATTTCTTTGCAGCGAGAACTGAAAAATATGCAAATCCTGCAGTTACACAGCACAATTAAGATTTATTTAAGGTTCTGGTGACCTTGTTCTGTTTCATATAAGGACATTGCTTTGAAGAAGTTTGATAGCTGACCGCTTAGTACGCTTTGCATAGCTTCGTCGTAGTCGTGGGTGCTAAAGAATGTGTGAGCATTGTTAAAAGCATCAACAACTTCACCCAAACTTGCTTTGCGGCTTTCCTCACTCTTGTTGTCATCCTCATTTTTCTTTGTGCACAGTAGCAGAGGTGTGCAAACACCCCTGCAACTTCCTTAAGTCACAATATATGTGGTTAAAAGCACACTTCCTCTCTTTCTCTATCCTCGAACCTCTCCGAGGCTGGCGCCGAGTTGGTTTTGGCTAGATGCTGTCGCGTGGGACCGCTCGCAGCCCTCGTTTGTTTACAGTCGCTCTCGATTACCAACTTTGCTTTAGAAGCACAGATTCGATGGTTTACAACGCATCTGTTTTTTGGATATGAACTTGTCCTTTAGTGCGCGTTGAGCTGTGAAATACCTTTCACCCTAGAATGACCTTGCTGTTGGATGCCATCGGTGCCTGTTGCTCCTTCTGATGCCAGAATAAGTCATGTCGACCGAAAGCATTTCATGATGTCATCTGTTAAGTGTAACGAGTTGCGACAAAAGACACGGTTGCATAGAATCAGAATGAGGAATTTCAGGCAGCCCCACCGCGGTGGTCTAGAGGCTAAGGTACTCGGCTGCTTATCCGCAGGTCGTGGGATCGAATCCTGGCTGCAGCGGCTGCATTTCCGATGGAGGCAGAAATATTGTAGGCCTGTGTGCTCGGATTTGGGTGCACGTTAAAGAACACCAGGTGGTAGAAATTTCCGGAACCCTCCACTACGGCGTCTCTCATAATCATATAATGGTTTTGGGACGTTAAACCTCACATATCAATCAATCAAATGAATCAAATGAGAATTCCAGGCAGACATTTTGCACTCGACTTTGTGATGTAAGTTGCAAGTCTATCACTTTTAGTATGGGTTATATCAAGGCCTGCTTAATTTAAAGCCTGCTTTAACATTGTAGACATGACCTGCTGAGTCCTTGAGTGCGTTCATCGTTTAGGAACCTCACGTAGACGAGCAATTTCGCGTGGCGGTTTTCGTGCTATTAAATGTGAAGATTTACATCCACGACTGGAGCTCTTGTGAAGGAATTGCTTATGGTGGCATGCTAGTTCATTAATTTGCTAGCTAGTTATTTCAGCGGTATAGTTTGTATGTTAGACACCTCCACAAGGCGTTCCTGCAAAATATGGCTGGTGCATCTAAACACTTAACGAAATAACTACTGTCGTTCGAATGTATCAGCTATAAATTATGTGCACCAAAAAAAAAACTATCAAGTATGCCGTCTGGTGCATTATTAATGTTAAAACCTTAGATGCCTCCCCCAAACACTAATATTGGCCGTCGGCAACATCGCTGTCGTACGTCGGCGGCATCAATGCGAGCTGTTGCTTCTACTGACAGTCATTGTGCGTGCTCTCTGCACATGTTGTATACCTTATGCGGCACTTCACAGAGCTCTCATTGGCCAACGTGACACTCGTTTAGATAATTTTATGGTGAGTTTCACAGATGGTGTGCAAGCTCTCATAGCACTGTCTGGCAAGCAAGCTCTCTCTCCACGAAAGGGCGTCTGCTATGCAAGAACAAGGCAAGCGGCAGCACATTCAAAAAGATAATGTAAAGAAGACTGCGCGGGAGAATTGTGAAGAGAGTGTGACACGTTCTCGCTGTAATTGTTGGGTTTCAATAATAGGTAGCATCAGTTGCTGCCCAGTTATTTAACGCATGGTTTCGTAAGAATGCGTCGCAGTCCGCAGTTCATAATTGGGGAGAAAATGTTTTGTACTCTGCTGCAATACACCCCACTGTATAAGATGTGAAAAAAAGTTTTCCTTGTTTTGTGCAACAAAAGATGGTGATCTTCTGGACAAGTGGAGGAGAGCAGTCCTCATGAACAACCAGGTCCTTCATTCAACTGATTTTGCCTTCAAAAAGCATTTCGAGCTCAAATGCATGAGCAAAGAATGAACAACACACTACAATGAACACGTCCTGAGGAACATGCCGCAAAGACGGACATTGTCAAGGGACACTGTGCCGGTAAAGTTCCGTACCTGGCATACCCGACCAATGTGAGAAAACATCGCATTAAATGCCAAGCTGCTAAGTGCAGTGAAGCAATTGGTTCTGCTGAGGTTTTTAATAGTGTGTCGCTACCACTCCTCTCTAGGTATACATGTATTTTACTGCCTTAGTTAACCATAGTTTTGTTTCACAGCTGTCTGTGCAGCTTATGTGATGTGACGTACTTTGCTGCGGTGCCTCATGCATGCTCACATAAGCAATGACACAATTTGCAAACTTGAAAAATATATATGTAACAGAAATTGCTTGAACATGTTAGTAATGTGAGTCCAGCTAAACCACATGTCCTGCGAGGATGTACAGGCACTATTTTACAACTCAAGACGACACAAACCACTGCATTACAGGCCCTTACAAAAGGAAGTGTGGGTACCGCAGCCTGCAGTTGTCGACGTACGTAAATAACACTTTCAGTGTTGACAGAGTACACGTCTAGAATACAGAAACTAAATTCCAATATTCAATTCAAAAACAAAAGCAAAATAAAAACCAGCTTTGACTCTCCCTATAGCTTCATTGCGCTACAGAACAAAACCACCCCTCTAGTGGGTCATACAAGTTGCAGGTGCCTATTATACAAATGTGTATGTTGATTTTTCAGGCATTTTCACGTGACCGGTGTGCTCGCATAGGCATCTGTGCATGACAGTCGTGCCTGTGGTGGCAGCCTACTTCGTTTCTACTTTCACAGCATGAGCAGATGATCGCAAGAACTTCGACAAAGGGAAAAAAATGTCAACAAACCCATTTTATTGCCCTCAATGTTCAGCTGCGCTTTCCTTATATACACATATGACAAGCCAGCGAGACCCTCGTGCACAGCTCACTACGTATTGTGTCATCTATTGCAGAAAGAGCACAGCCTTATTTATTTGCCTACCGAATCTGGAGACCAGTTCATACACTTCTTACTTTTCCCCTGTGGCATGTACTTCTGATGTTGGCAACATTGCAGAACTCCTCACATGCAATCAGGTCGCCATCAGCTCACACAAAGTCATGTAGATTAAACAGCGTCTGGTGTCGCTCCATTGAAGCTGAAATGCCAAACAACACTGCACGTAAGCAAATTGTCCATGACTTATGGGTGAACTGGGCTTCTCATCTGCTTCAGCCAACAAATACACCTGCAAAGAGTGAGTCTGTCACTGTGGATGACACCAGCATTGGAACTACTAGCGACTGTTTTTGTTTCAAATGTTCAGCAGAACTTCATTTAATTACGAAGCTTTGCTTGTCTTAGTAGTTTGGTAATGAGTGCAGTATCAATGTGGCTGTTTCGCTTTTATTTAAAATTACTTTCGTTTTAAATGTTTGACATTTGTAGTATCTGAAAAACTGGCTCATCCTTTCCTGAATGACATTTGTATGTGAAAAACTGGCTCATCCTTTCCTAAAACGAGACCCTGCCTCAGTAAAGCGATCCTGCATCGCAGGCATGATGGCTGAATGGCTGCAGCTGCTTCAATGCTGCCCAAGGATGTAGTGTTGATGTTTGAGAGGCAGCAGCCATAGGCCGGTAGAAAAAGTGGAACTTATTTAAACTCACTCAAGAAATACGTTTCACCATGGAAACTCACCTCTCACTCAGGCTCAAACTTACCAACATATTACTCACTCAGTTCGGTAGCTCAGGCTCGCGATTTGACTTGTGTCTGAGTGAGCAAACAGCTGTCACTGGTCGCAATCCAATAAGAATATTTTATGAAATATGCAGCTCACATCAGAAATTTTTGCCATGAATGTCCCGTGAGCGAGTTTGTGAAGGGAGGTCTTGGTGACCCCCTTATCTCCTAACTTGCGCCTCGGTTCAATACCCGCATGAACGGTTGTGTGTTGACGTATGCTTGAACAGACTTGATTACCAATGTAAGCAAATATGACGTCGATAGTTATGGTGATAGGCGGGTATATAGGAACATAGGTTAGAAATAATAGGTGGTGCTCACTAAGGCTCACACAAGAAATACCCGTTGAGCTTAGGACTCACCACCTCAGACTCGCAAATATATTACTCACTTGGATTCAAGCTCATTAAAATTTTCCTTAGCCAGACTCACTCTAACTCAAACTCATGTAGTATTACTTAGCTGCCCTCACTCAAACTCACGACTCGATTGTAGTCTAAGTGAGCCTGGCCCCAGTAACGTCCAACGTGCCATGCTTGAATCAGTCAATCGCTGATACAATGGCAGTGATGAGTAATTTTTGAGTTTCTAGCGCAATTTGTCGAGTGAAAGGAAAGCAATTTTCAGGGTGAATTTGAACATTATTGAGAAATTGTGGCCTCGTGCTCCGCAACAATATTTGACCTCACGTGTTCTCGGAGTCTCGACTACCGATTGGACGCGTTTTCCGACCATATTCAATAAGTGTTGCAGTGTCCCTTAAACTTTGAAGAGGTTTTGCGGCAGTGCGAATTCCCTTGAATAGGTGCTTTCACGGCATAGCATTCTGTGCTGCAGTGACGTTACCTTTACAGGAGGTTATGTGCAGATCAATGTTAACTATTTGTTCATTGCAAATACTTTAAATTTTCAATAATTTAAAATCGAGTCGAAGCGAGTTTGAATACAGTACTGTTCCTTCATATATTCGAAGCATTCGAATATTGCACGAGCCTGCTTTTTTAGTTAATATATTTGTCTTTTTTGCTCTCTCTATGCAATTGGTTTCTCCCCTTCTTTTTTTTTTCTTTCTCCTCATTTTAATGGTTCTCCCATCTTCTTTTTCACTCTCTCCTTTGCATCCTCCCTTGCCTTTCCCACCCCCTATACTATTTAAGGCTATGATTTTTTCTGTCAACGTGCGTAAATAGCTGAAGAGTTATAATGCTCACCTTTCAATTGTACGTTTGCTGGTTCGAATATTGCCTCGGGTAAGCAAAAAAAAACAAAAAAACAAAGAAGTCTTCTTGGTTTCTTTCCTTAAGCTGCTAAGAAGTGATTCATTGCAGATGGGGCCCGTATTCTAAAGCTGCACAGGCTCGGAGGTGCCAGTTAGCTTGCCAGTATCCATTCAAATGTTATGACTGGCAGTGCAAGGACCCAGTCTGTAATAGACGCTTATTGGCGTACCTGCCAAATGTGGTACGCGTCCAGCAGAAACGCAAGAGGTGTCTGGGTGTGCTGCAGAGAAACACGCATCAGCGTTGCTGGGACAGGCAGTTTGCGTTTGAGGAGAGGCGCATGCACGGACAGAGGATATGAAAAGCGCGTCGTGGTGCGCTCAGGGCTCTCTCTGAGGCCTTCGTTACAGCCAGTCCTGTCTCCTGTAAAAGCACATCTCGACGCATTGTAGTTTTTTACACCTGTAAATATGTAAATAAATCAAGTGTTTTTTGTCGTCAAGAAGCCTCTTAAAGGTGTCTCCTTCCTCAGCACCTGGGTGAAAGCCTGTGCCCCTAACCTCGGTCACATCAAGCTGTGCTTTCCAAAAAATTGCTGTTGTATGTATTTGGTGCTCACAATTGACAACAATGAAGGCATGGCTAAACTTGTTGCTGGTTTATCACCAGCCTTCTTGTAATATGTGCCTGTTTCGAATATATGAGGGCTAGGTTTTTTTTTTTCAAGTCCTAATTCATTCGAGATAAAAATACAGCGAATTCAAGACGCTCATGTTTGGAACATTTAAGTAGACTTTCCAGCTGCCCTTTGCATAGTTGCCACTGCAATTGAGGCATCTGTTTTGG
>WOVY01002790.1:0-20562 GCA_013436015.1 Rhipicephalus annulatus | reverse complement strand
TAAATCCCATTACTATAGTATACTGTGTTTTCACTTTACTCATTGCCGATTCCACGTCTTCATAGAAGCTTTCAACTGAAGCGTCATCATGGCTGGATGTAGGCGCGTAAGCCTGTACTACCTTCATTTTGTATCTTTTATTCAGTTTAATTACAATGCCTACCACCCTTTCATTAATGCTATAGTAATCCTCTATGTTGCCAGCTATGTTTCTGTGAATTAGGAACCCTACTCCCAGTTCTCTTCTGTCTGCCAAGCCCCGATAGCAAATGACGTGCCCATTCTGTAGCACAGTATAGGCCTCATCTGTCCTCCTAACCTCACTCAGCCCTATTATATCCCATTTAATGCCTTCTAGCTTCTCGAATAATACAGCTAGACTTCCCTCAATAGATAACGTTCTAACATTAAATGTTGCTAAGTTCAAGTTCCAATGGTGGCCTGTCCGTATCCAGAGATTCCTAGCACCCTCTGCTGCTTTGCAGATCTGACCGCCGCCGTGGTCAGTTGCTCCGCAGCTGGTGGGGACTGAGGGCCGTGAGTTAATTGACGAATGACTACGGGAGGGGGTGGCCAGATACTGCACCAGGGTGGCCAATCCTTCTCTGGTGAGATAATCGGTGCGTACCGGCTTTAAGCCGGTACGATCAGACAGTAGTGGGAATGCTCCATGCATGTCTTCCTTATTGTTGTTCAGCAGCGTTGGCGGCCACCCACCACGGAGCCCAATGAGGGGACGCTACAAGTTTACAAATGCTGAAACCTGCAGACGCCAGCTGTACAACGCCACTATAACCCAATCCGCCTAGACCAAGGTAGGCTATTTGCACAGGGTTAACCCTAGCCGCCAGGAAGTTTGGAAGTAAACGGAAGAGAGTAGAAGACAGGACAGATAAATAGTAAGAGATAAAGACGAAGATGTAGGGAGAGAGAGATAGGAAAAGGCGACTGCCGATTCCCCTGGGTGGGTCAGCTCAGGGGTGCCGTCTACGTGGAGCCGGGGCCAAAGGGGTGTGTTGCCTCTGCCGGGGGGGGGGGGGGGGCCTTAACGGTCCAATCACTCAGCGTGGGCTCAACCCCCAGGATCCCCTTTTCCTCGGACACGGCAAAGCCACGCACGGCTAGGCGTGGGAGGGAGTCGAAACTCCCCCGTTAGCTCGGGTTCGTGGTGTCGTTACACACCAAACGCCTACTTGCGCAGGCACCCCTGCGGTATGTTTAAACATGACTAAACTAAAGTTATTGACTGTTGAACATTGTGAGTGAACTTCCCGCATAAAATTAAAATTTGTTCATGGATGTTTATTACAACTTTACTTCAAGGGGATGTGATAACATCGGTGTTCAGTTGACTTTATAGTTATTAGTCCAAATTATTATGATAGGCTTATTTACTTGTAACTATCTAAGTTTAGAAAACTTCTTGCTCCCAAAAGCACATCAAAGTTTGATATTGCAACATGGAATCAATAAGGACCCTGCAATTGAAAGCTCGGCAGGCTACCATATTGATAACTATATTATTATCGCAGCGATTCCAAGCTCCAGTCTATCTTATTTAGCCCAAGTCCGCACTTTGTACGAGGATGACTGCAATGCAGGTGATGTGTCATAATCACATGTAACCCCCTATAAAGGCAGTTTCACTGCAGTAAATGGCGTACCAGGTCTTAAAAACACCTTTCAATGCATATTAACTTGCCTTTAACCTTTTTGTTAAAAAAAACCCTGTATATCATTTCATAATTTTGAATTACAACAAGTGATTCCTCAATTAATTCAAGTGTAAAAATGCTTAGCTTAGCATCAAGCTTGATTTCACTAGCGGTACATGAGCTTGACTACCTTGCTAATGCAAACTATGCAGTGGCCTAAGACATTTCGGAATAAAGTAAATATGAAATATATTGCAGACCCAAGTTTTAATAATCAGAGGCATTAAAAAAAACTTGCCACAATTCAGAAACACATATCGCAGATGATATTACAAATTTACTTTTCCAGTGATTAGGTTTAATTTTGATTGCAAGATACCTCTAAAAAAAACCGTGGTCCGAAGGTTGTTGTTTTCACAGATTCTCACTGTTTTGCGCTCCTAAAATTTGAAATTTTCGTTCGTAATAGGAATATTTGTACCGGTTGAACTCCTTGTATCTTCACGAACAAATAGACACCACTCTGACCCTCCTAGAACCAATATTGCTAAAGTTATACGTAGATATGTGCAGAGTTCACTTACCCGTGCTGCGCTGACGCGGCCGCCATTGGACGCGACGTTCAATGAAGATCAAGGAACTCCTTATCGCAGTGGGGGATTGCACTCGTTCTCGTTCTCGGGTCTCGTAGGTCTTGGCCCTCACACTCCTCTTTGGGTGACTCCATCTTACCTACCCCTAAATCTCTACTGATATCATCTTTCTCTGTCTCTGAGCGGAATTGCTGCTTCGACTTATTGGCCATATATGGCCGAATCTCCGAGAATGGTTGTCTCAGATCTGTATTGACGTTCCAATAGTCGGGCTAGCTGGCCTCTTTTCTCTCAAATCAATCCCTTCTAGACTTCCTTACAATTGTCCTCACCATGTTTTGTTTTCTCACTATCTAGTGCGCTCTGCATTGGGGTGCTGCAAGTAGGTTCTTTCTTTTTTTTTCCCTTACTCCGTTCCTTTGTGACACTTTTCTTTGTTTTTGTCTCTCCAGTCATTGTTTGGGGCTCCCTGAACCCCAGCCCGTGACTATCTAACGTGTCCTACCTTGTTGTATTAACCGAGAAGTGATTTTTTTATATCAGATTCTGCCCTGTTGCGTGCAGTATGAATACTCGACTATATATATATAATATATATTAATGATCTAACCTCGGTTTTAACACACAGTCAACCTTTCTTGTACGCAGATGATACAACTATAGTTACTAAAGACAAGTCCATCGATGCGCTAACTAATAAATTGTCCTCTGACTTCTATAACATTCAGAACTGGTGCACAGCTAATGGTTTAACTATTAATACCAATAAAACAAAGTTCATTGTCTTCCATTCTAGTCATAACCCTCTTTCACCTACACCCGCTATTACTATCAACGGCCACAGACATCTTAGTACTACTAAGTGCACATTCTTGGGAGTAGTTCTAGATGCTCATCTCAAGTACCATCATCACATTTCACTTATAAGACATAGGATTGCTCATGGTATCAGAACACTAATTAAAGCACGACCATTCTTCAATTTGCAGACTTTGCTTAAACTGTACTACGTCTTCATCCACAGTCATATTTGTACTGTATCACGTCATGGGCGAATACCTATCCATCTCCTATCCTTCCACTCCAACGTCTCCAAAACCAAGCCATTCGCACCCTAACATTCAGTTCACCGATCTCCTGCGCATCCCCACTTTTTCAGTAACATAATGTACTAACAGTGTGTAATTTATTCAAATATAAATTGGGGATTCTTGTATTTAAGTGTCTTAACAGTACCATAACAGTCAACGTTTTAGAGAAATTTCAATTGTTAAACTCTAATCCTACCAGGTTTGCCTCAAACAACAACTTTTTACTACCACATGCACGCACTAACTACGGCAAGCATACTACCATATTTGCAGCTATCTAATTTTGGAATTCAGTACCACTAAGCACTAAACAATTGTCATTAGCTGCTTTTAAAAAAGAACTTAAACATCTCATCTCGCTATCATGCAATCTCGCAATTAAATACACATTGCTTATTGTATGACATTACAATGTACATTGGGTTGTGGTGTAGACGTATCCCGAAGGAGTACGGCCACCAGCGTGGGTCCGCTCTTAGCGAGCCGCTGGCACGCGTTAACCTTCGCCGTGGCGGGAAACACGATACTGCTCAAGTCGCAACACTTTATTGTGGCAACACCGAACGCAGTACAGCTTGTTGCAAAAAGGCGCGGCGGGGAAGCAAGTAGGCTTATCCACGCCACGGGCACAAAATATAGTGGTTTTGGGACGTTAAACCCCACATATCAATCAAATCAAATCAAATCAAAGTACTACACAGGGGCATAGAGAAATAAAAAAAGGTGAAGAGTGGACACTCCCGTAGACCCCAGCGGCCCAATCGACCCTAGCACACCTGGTGGTTGGTGAGAGCAAGTGGCGTGCGCTTCTTGTTTCGGTTTCACTGGCGCAAATTTTGAATTTTTATTTTTTTATTTTTATTTCTATTAAGTTGTAATAAAGAGAGATGCAGGTAGTGATAATTCACTACGATTTTATTCATCGCGCTTGTTCTTTTGTTCAATTGTTCTTTTGGAACAAGTGATCAATGTATAGTCAAAGAGACAGAGTATCCGCAATGTTTTATTCAAAGGCAAGGTAGAGTCTGAGAATATAAAAAGCACAATATGACAAAGGTAGACAACAACTGCATCTCGCCTTACAAATAAATTGTAACAAATATTGTAAGAAATACAGAGAGAACACAGGCAACGCACACATCGCTAGAGTTGGCAGAAGCCGAGAAGCTGGTGAAGTATGACACACCGGGCCAGTGGGTAAGTAAGGATCTATGGCAAAAACACAGCGCACAATGCTGATGAAAAAGGAAGAAGTGACTTATACACAGCAATGAAGTCGCGAATCACGCCTGGGGTTAACCGAAATAATACATAGAAAAAAAGAGCGCATAGAAACCACACAACACAATATAGCAGAAAGGCAAAGGTGCAGTGTGCTGGCTGTGCTTAAGAACAGCTAGCCCAAAATGAAAAAAAAAGCAGACTTGATGCCTGCTTGTCCTCAGAAAAGTGGGGATTTGCAGCTTGCTCACTACGTGAAAGAAACTTTATGCTACAACACTGGCAGGTCTTGTGGCTCTTCTTATGCGTCGCCTTCATCAAAAACTTAAGATCCCAAGTGATTTGCGTGTGGGTGTTGCTGTGACGCTTGCGAGCTAAAATAGATTGTAGTCATCACTTATCCAGAATTGTGGACCTTAATTGGTGTTAGGACAGCGGTATTACAGGGCTAATAAATAGCAGAAGGAAACCACTTTGGCTCATTATTTTTCACAAAGGCTCTACATCGCATGTTATCACTCACAAGCTATATAAAAATAAAATGGCAGCGTCCGCAGCCCCATCAAACGCTACAAGTTTGGGTATTCTTTTGAAAATTTTGATGGGCGAGATGAGGAGGTTGATGAGAAGCTAAAATACAAAAAGCACGATAACGTGAACTGTGCCCACTTCATACTGTGTTCCTTACCCGCTCGAAGACATTTCAACAAGCGGTTTTGTTATCGATATATTACTTGAGCTGGAGAGATAAAGCATACACAGTGACCAAGCGACCCACAGTAAAGTGTACAGTTCGCCCGCATTTGCTACAAAAATACAGACAGGATACCCAACATTCTTTTCAAGGTTATGCAAATCACTTCGAGCGAATACACAGTATCCCTACTCCTCATAGCAGGTAACCAAAACAATGTATGCAACGAATGAGTGGTTAGTTTGGTGAGGCTGTCTCCGCAGTCTTTTGATAGTTTTCCGCTGTGCTGCTACTTTGGCTTGTAGATGTTTAATGGTTTGCTTGTACTTCATTGACGGACACTGTCGCTGGCACACAGGAACACACTGCAATAAACAAAAAAATGGATGTAAAAGCGAAGACCAACTAATCCCATACGAGCACTTTCCTCGCTCTTTCAGACCCAAGGTGCACAACTTTCTGTGGTGCAAAGTTTTCGATTCCACTACCTAAAACAAACCATTCACAATGCTGACAATGCACAAAAAATGAAAATCACTGAGAGCCCACCCTTACATTTTGTAAGTGCACACGTAGTGTCCTTTTGAGGATAGTTTCCTCAGAATGTCCTAAACATAAAATAGCACATTAAAAACAGCTGCAATAAAAGCATAGTCACCATTTTCTCTAGGGCACTCAGACGTGAAGCTGTTGGCGGAGACATCTTCTGGAGGGTCTTGTGAAGCTTGTTCAGTGCCTCGGACAGTGCTGTCGGAACAATCTTGCGAGCGGCCTGCGGAAGTCTCAATATCAATCCACTCTGGTGTTGAAGTGAACATACAACTTACCGGTCACACAAGTTTCTTTTGTGACAGCTGAACGACTGGTTAAGGTTTTCTCCGGCAAGACGAAGTCAGCAGAAATTCTTTCACCAGCTACAAGGGAGCTGCCACCTGCAGAGGTTTGGTCAACAGTCAATTTGGGTTAAAAAAAAGAAATCGCGACACTGAACGCACCCTGTTCATCGGGGCACCTTAATGTGTGGGAGCCGCTTTTTGAAGCCTCTACCGCAGGTCCTGAAGAAATGAAATTACGACAATGTGTCAGTAAGAGGCTTAAAATAACACAAACTGAAGCTCATCCGCACCTTGCAGTGCAGCTTCTGCAGTCATCTCACAGTCACTATTTGAAGCGACGCTCGGAGAACGTGCATATATGTGCAGTTGGTACAAGTTACAGAGCTTGTAGCATGGGGTAACTTAAACAGCTCTTTCAAATGCGCAAATTGGTCGAACGTGGAGGAAAAGAGAAGGCACCAACTAGGAAACAAGTAATTTGCGATTTTTAGAATAATCAACAGTGCCAGCTTTCACCGATGAAAGGTACATGTACATGTGCACTCAGGCTTGAAGATAACGTGAAATAGCCCTTGAAAGTCTTTCAAAACTAGTTGCGCTGGTCAAGAGCATCAAAAAACGACAGAAATGTAAGGCTGCTGTTAGGAAGGTAATAGCCCATAGTTCACAAAATTTAAGACTTTCCAAGTGTTACTTCTATAGTGAGGTTTCTCCACCGGCTACAAAGATCTTCGCGGTTAACTGTCGCCACTGATTCAATACAAGTGGCTGTTATTACACATATTTGAGTTTCAGTCAATCACATACATGGTGCAGCTGGTTGCACACTCGGAACAGACATTCTTGTAAGCCTTGTGTGCCCAGGGTCCATGAAACTTTGAGCAATAAAATGGTCGCTACAAACCCTGTACGTTGCGTACAATAGGCTGGCCGGCTTACTAAGGAGATCATCGCGTCCAGCATACTGCATCCATGCTTTCATCCTGCATTGGCAATGAACTACCAGCTGAAAGGGGAAGTGCTTGAATAGTGATTTTTTATTGTTACCCTCACTGAGCAAGTACGAACAGTAACGCTAAAGACATGCAAACCATACAAAAGCTTTAACACACCTGCCGTCCCGTGGTATGCGGAAGAAACTCGTCCCAGGCTTCTTGTAGGTTCTGCCATTGTTGAAGCACCACGATACACAGCAGTAGCTGCCGTAGCTTGGACCGCCGCACGGCATGACATCAGCGCGGTCTGAAAATGTTAGTAAGTGGATGCTTCGCTGTCAAATTACGAAAAAGATATGTGCACGTCATAAGTCTACCAACAAACCCCTTTGAATAATTAGCTAATCGATGCACAATACAAAACCAGTGATACATCTCTGACCCATAAAACTCTGACTTACAAAGATAGACGTCAAGACCACGTACAAAGATCTTCAGAAGTTTCCAGGCCGCTATCCCTTGTAATGCAATGGTATCGCGGCCTGGGAACTTTAGAACACCTTCGTGCGTACGCAGTATCAGCACAGTACATTGGGAAGAAAAATCGTAGTTGAAATTTGTGCGGTAAAATTATATTGGAAACGTCAAAAAAATTTGTGGGCAGCTCGCACTAGTGGCATAAGGCTAGCGAAGAAACGAAGATGGCCACTTGGCTAGTCCAGATTTGCCTCCGGCACACCAAGGATTATTCGTGTTGCGAGCCTTCGGGAAACGTGTCGTGAAGCATGCGAGGCCCAGCGAACGCTTCTCAATATTTAGCACCGAGCCTATGACCTAGCTGCCCAGCTATGCTCAGCCTACAAACGCTCGCGTCCGTGGCAGACGCAGCACGCGTCGCCTCGGCTTGACGCCGTGCCGCCTTTGCTATACTGCATACGTTGCATATTGTTCCCGTGTAGCCGCCGCATAGGGCCACAAACTTTCTTTTTAGCGAACCTCCCAGTCCTTACAAGCTTCAGAAAAAGGTTACAACTGCGTGAATGAGACGCCACGTAAGAAACAAACTCGCACACACGAAGCGCAACGTGTGTGTGTGCATCTTTCTATGTTTGTTGCATGGTGTCTTATTCGCACAGGTGTAACCGTTTTCTGAAAAAAAAGAAATGACCGAACAAGACCAACAACATGTCATTCAACAAGCTTCGCTTGAAAACGTGCCTCACCTGTTACCTCACGCACGAAAACGCCGACGCAGCCGACGTTGACGAAAGCTTCTCGCTGTCAGTCATGCATGGGCGTGTCGCTGGGTAGATGGTGTTTATGACAGTATGGCTGAAGAAAAATAATTGCGTAAGGTGTGTTGAATAAATTGTTTTTATGTATAAAGAACATATCTAATTTAGGCGTACAATTATTATTTTGTGAAAACAATTCTGTTGCATTGATTATAACTGTTTTTTTTTTGCGCTTGCGCCCTCTGACGCTTGATGAGAGCACTAGTTGGTTACGTAATCGTGACGCACTTCCTGAGGCCAGGTTTCGCGGAGTGTCCTCTCTTGTCTTCTTCTTTCTCTATGACAGGGGTGCCACGAGCACGTCTCCGCGGTAGAGGTGATCCACGGAGACACCGGAACAAAGGCCCGGTTGCTCGAGCGAGGGCAAAGGCGCTCGCGTTGGCTTTGAAGGGAGACGGGTCGGCGTAGCAAGGCCACGCACTAGGACACCGTACCGCCCTTCGGTCGTGAGTACGCAGTGGGGCAACAAAAGGTGAGCGTTCGCCTCGGGCGCGAGGCGCTGTCAGCGAAGTCCGACGAGCCCCCGAGCGACGAAAGACGACGGACGGAAAAGATCGCGTGGCTCACCGTTTGCTGTCCCGGAGGCGCGTTTACAAAGGCGAGCGGATAGAGCCACCCAGAATGCACCGCGGGTCAGCGCTCTTGGAGGCTATGCATTTCCGCCGGCCTAACTGTGTCATCGCGCTGTCGCTCCCCGCACTTTCGTATAGTGTTGCTGGAGGCTGCTGCTGCAGCTAGCGGAGGGGCCGCCCCCTTGCTCGCAAAAGAAACCCCTCGCGGCTTTTGGACCTGCGGCGAGTTGAGTTGGATACTCGCGAAGAAATCGTGTGCGCCCACCTGTCGCCTCTCGCAACCGAAAGCCGGCTCGTTCATGACGCAAGTGGGCACTGGAACGACGTGATCAAGAAAAGGAAAACCCTCTACGATTGACATCTCGCAATCGGTTCATGTTTCAAGCAGTGCGCGCGCCTTGTATCGCCGCTGCGCTGCGCTCCTCGCTCTGCCCAACGTTTTGCCGGCCCGTTATCAGCGATGTAAGTTTGGATGTTTACCAAGTCCTATGCAATCAACACAAAACGACGCGATCACGTACTTGTGCAAGCCTTGCCTCGTCGCTGGTCAGAAAGGGGGTTTCGGAAAAATCACACTCCGCTACGTCACGGTCGTCACTTCAAGGTTAATTAGCTTTAGCTGATGCTCAGCACTGACTTCTAAGCTACGCATTATGAATAGGAACGTGCCATGCCACACGAAGACCTTCCAAACACCATTGTGCGGCTTAAAAAAAGTAAAGCTTCCGGCCTCGCCCGTTCATATATTCAACGCCTCCTTTGTATATTACACGGACAAGCTAATACGTCATCGTTAAGGCAAAAGAACGCCGCTGATTAAATATTGCCTATCGGCGCAAGTAAGGTTCGAACAAAAACAAAATTTTTCTGGTGCGTCCTGCAGAAAAAAGCGCCCGTGTTTTCTTTTCTCTTTTGGCGCTTCAGTGCAGCATGCATGTGTAATGCGGTGAAGCTGTGAGGGCACGCGCAACTTTATAATATGCGACCGAGCACCTCGACATGGTGTTTTTCTCTTTTTTTTCTACAACCCGCCCTTGTCCAACAAGCAGTCATGCAAACTTGATGGCAAGTAAAAAAAAAAAACATACCTGGCCACTAGTGCCACATAGCCGTCACATGAAATTGAAATAAAAGCGGGAGTGCAGACCATGCATAGAGATACACTGGAGGATGTTCTAAAGCATAGACCATGCTCTGAATGAAACATAGAGAACTTTGATGCTAGTGTCTGTGGCAGCTGCAACGCACAGCACTTCAGCTAGCATGGCAGGGAAGGGTAGTACACGAATGTGTCTAATGTTCGTTCTTTTAGCTCCGTGTGGCCTGGATTCGCTTTGCCACAAGACAAAGTTTAGCAAAGGTTTAAAATCAATGCATAGCTATAAACACAGCCACAAGTTCATGGGAAGCCTGCAAACACGAAAACTAGGCAAATCTGTGAAGTACCCATCATTCCCATGGCAACTAAACGACTGCAGTGCCAGAGTTACTTTTAGGAAACTATGAGACCATAAAAGTCACCCAGGATCTTGCAATTGCACCTTGTTTTTTAAAAACAACGCTTTGCTAATGAAATGCCATTCGAAGTATCACAGGATCATTGCTTGCTTAGACCCCTCATCATCCAACCTTGTATAGGTGAGAGCCAGTCCTTACGCATGTACCTGTTCAAATAAACATCCGTTCATGTGACTGCCTGATTTGTGCAAGGATTATAAGATGCAATAAGACTTTACAATTCATTAGTATACACTTTAGAAACAGATATTGAATTCAATGTAGCAAATAGTTCAACTGCCTTTTGCAACACAGCATATGCCAGGTAGAAAATGCAGCAAAGGTAAATATATTCTGGAAATTGTTTTGCAAAGCCTTCACAGGCATGGTGGCAAATATATCGGTTAATGCCAGCAATGTCTATTTTCTGCGAAGCTCTAAAAGCTCTTGCACGAGTTGTCTAAAATGCCTATACACCTCTTCAGCCTATGAACTTGGCATTTCACTGCAATGTAATGTTAAAATCAGAGGAAATAGTAAACTGCCTGTAAGACTTATAAGCTGTTGTAAAAAGAAAAAGCAATATATTTCTTAATATTGAAGAAGCATTCTGAACAAAATTAGACCAACTGAGGCTGCCACAAGTGGCCTTGAAAATGTAAAAATACTTGCCAACATAAGTTGCTGGTCTAATGTGGAGGCCACGCATTTCAGTCAGCTGTACACATCGATGCTAAGTCTTTGTAATGTTATGAAAATATTCATAATAGCACCTATAGACACAGCATAATACACCCAGTTTATTATGTCTTTTCGCATTGAGGATAAAAGATAGCTTATTCCTTTGCATACGTTTCTAATATTTCTGCAGTTATGAAGATTAGAAGCTTGACGACTGCTGGCATACTAGTTTGTTTCTCAAAGGGATGTGGACATCTAAAAATCCAGAAGCCCGAAATATAAATTTCAAAAAGTGCGAGGGTATCCAAATGCAGAGCTATGAAATGTTATGCTCACACCTCTTTTTAATCTCTATACGAAGTTTCGGTTCAGCAAGGCATTATACAAGTATCGATGTTCATATGCCTCATGACTGGCATGTGTATTTGCACAAGTTTTTCACTGCCATTCAGGGTTGTTGCAAGTACTGTACTGAGCATGTGTTCCTCTTTCCCCCTAAAATATCCCTGGTGACAGCACTGTTGCCAGCACCATAAATGAAGCAATGCAGGCAGTGACTACAGTGCCAAATGCATGAAACACCTCGACATTGAGGTCTCGTCATACAAACTAGCTAATCTCAAACTTTGCGAATGATTGGGCTACGGCCCAAGTGGTGCAAGGGTTTCTTGCGAGAAGAAAAAAAAGTAATAAAAGTGAACTGCTCTCTTAGCCCTTTCAGGTACCACCTACGAAGAACTGTATGTACTTGTGTGAAACTGACATTTCAAGGCACTCGATATTCTATTGCAACAAAAATAGCGGCATAACACGAGCTGCATTCAAAAAGAAACCGAACTTGTGCTTTACTGTAGTCTTTGACTTTGTTTCTCGGCCACAAGTATGGCCAAACAAAAAATTTCATCTTGGAAGTGCCGCCTGCTGCCTTAGTCCATATTACAACTATGCGACATCTGGTGGAAGTGGTTTCTTTTATGTTATGGGCGCCCCCATCAAGCCATGAACCCAGCTCCAGTGCCAAAAAAGATACCCGACGCCGACCTTGAGCCTGTAGTCTTCAACTTCTTCAAACATTAATGTTTTTTAGATTACTGCGTAATTTTCAATAAAATAACTAGTGGTAATGGCAGTTCATTTCTCCAATCTTACCTCAACACTGTAGCAGCTTGGTGCAGCACATGGCAAATAGATTTAAACATGCGTAAATGTAAGCAAACATGCATAAGAAGATATTCAGACATCTTGCTAACATACTAGGTAAATGTCCTACGCAATCGGGTCAACTCATATAAATAATTAAGTGTTCTTATCTCATTGAACTTACCTCAGGCACCTCACACTGAATATGTTACTAATAATGCCGATCACAAGTTAGGCTACATACATTGCATCTTCTCAAAACCCTGATATACACTAAAACTACTCCTATATGAAACATTATTACGTTTCAATCTTGAATATGCCTCTTCTGTGCGAGACCCTTGCCACGACAACTTGATTCACTTGTTTGTACAGAATAACTCCATCCGCTTGAAACCTTCTCACTGTAATTGCATTGCTGGTATAAATTCAATTAAATCTAGCCGAAGCCTTGCTTCTTTTGCACCCCCTTGTAAAATATCCTATTTGGCTTCATTTCACGAATTATTCAGTCATACCACCCTGCATGACCAACTAATCCTGAATCCTCAGTACATATCCCATTGCAGTGACCTCGTCATAAGGTTGGCATCGCATTATGCAACTCCCAGTGTTTTCATCTTGTACATTGGTACATTGAAACAAACTACCTGAAGACATGTCACTATTAGTAATTGTTTTCCAATAAACTTTACTCAGTATTCTGTAATTATGCAAAATAGACTCTGTATTTACAGGCTGAATTATGTATTGTGTTTCTTGTCCTTACACAGCTAACATTGTCTAATGATGAGTTTATTCTTTGTTTAGTAACTTTTCATGCTGCATTTTCCTTGTCTACTTTGTAACCAGTCCCCTCTATTATGCCGTAAGGATTTTGAGAGTAAATAAAATAAAAATAAATATGCAACTGTATGCTGCAAAACGAAGTTAAATAAAGAGATTAGAAAGTCAATATATTTTGATGTTTCTTAGCCCCTACAAATACAAATAGAAAAATCAAGGGGTGTACACAATTGTGTACATAGCGTGTCAAACGGTTGACATTCACCCAGCATTCCTTGCAAGCACTGAAAGCCGATGATTCAGTCCTTTTTATGCCAACTTAGTCGGACATCAGGGGTTGGCACTCCTTTAAGAAGTGGAGTTCGCTTGTTTGGGATTAAACAAAACCAACTTCATGCTTCAAAAACTAACATTTTTCAGGCAAAGTAACATGAAGTATCAACATTTTTAGGCTTGCTCTTGTAATTATTACAGTTCATTTATAATTTTAGTGAGGTAAAAGGTTAAATTATGTGACAGCTTTGTGTTAGTAACAACAACAAAGCATTCAGAAATACTATACAAAGGCAGCTGCTGTCCCTATCACAGTACATGTCCACAATGAGGAGAATGTTACAATACCTTGTGTAGCACATGTGAGAAAAAGACTCGACAGGTTTTCACACAACCAATGTTTTCTTTATTTTCTGTTCCCCTCGTGCCAGTATTGCTGCTGCATCGCACGTGATCACGTGCATCCCCTTCTTCCATCACGACCCGATCCCCTTGCTGTTGGTGGCACTACAACCCAGTGGCATTCAAGCCCTTAGCACCGAGGTTCACACTGTTTTTGGTGGCCAGCCTGCAAGTAGGAAAGATACCAAAGTGTTTTTAAGTATCGCGTTCTGCGACCTGCTTTCAAGTCAATTTTTATTCTAGTTTCTCAGAACTTTGCAAGGAAATATGAGGAAATGGAAACAGTCAGCAATCCTAGATGTATCAGAACTATAGTACAAGTAAAAAAGAAGGCAGGAAATTGAACACACAGAGAAGCACACAAGCAGCACAATAAAGAGGATCCGAAGACATAATGCATACAACACCATGAGAAGTGCATTGTGGATGACATATTTTGATCATTAAGCTTACCAGATATATTTTGGGCAAGCAGCACACCTACAGGGTACTGCACATGGAGATGCATGTCAACTGTGGGCACACAGTATTGAGTTAACATGGCTCACATTTTTCTATGCTTCATGGGCATGTAGGACTGCCTTGTGGGGGTGCGCGGCAATGGATGGTGGCGCTTGTGCGCTGAGAAGCAGCAAAGGTGGCTCAATAAGGAATGAAAGCACCATTTGCAAGAAAAAAAAAGAGAGTTCAATTATTTTGTATTAACGGCGTGTTACTATTATGTCTTTATTGTACCAAACTCGTGAAAATGAACATTGGTGATTTTATTATTTACAAGTAAGCAAATACACAAGTGAAATAAAAACTGTCTGTTTGCATCATTTTTCACACACCCCACGGGCATTGAGAGACCATCTGGAGCTTCTGGTGGGTAGGGCACAATGACGATAAATCTATTCTAGCTTTATTTAGCGCTCATAAGTATGTAGGATGACTGCCAGTTGGGCGTGTTGGTAAAGGTTCATGATGAAACAAGTGCAAACAAGTGCAGTGTCCTTTCCGAGTCTGGGCTCATAAGTAATTTAGTCATTCAAATGCAAGCTCTGAAGGCCAGAATGCAAGGCAGCACCCCAAGTAAGTCTTTCACTTTCAAGTGACTATGATAGTCCTCCACTGCTTTGCTGTTATGTATCGCAATAAAAACCATACGTCTGAAGTGTCCAACATTCCAACGGCTTCTCTGGCGAGTGTGTAGAAATCCTCGGAAAAAATTTTTTATTCTGCGTTCAGTCTTCTTCCATCGGAGTGATGAACGCCCGGAACGATGGTTGGTGGACGTGATCACAGTGGTGTGAAAGTCTAAAACTGAAACCGCGTGCAGTTTTTGCAAGGCCTTCACCAATAATACTACATACACCGTACTGGTCGTATAAAGCATGGAAATTGTCAGATAATGTATTACCGAAGTTTCTCCAGCTTTGTTTAGTTAGCCTCAAAAACCACCACAGTTGAGGGGAAGAGTTTGTTCCAGCAACACTGGTACGCCAGCATTGTGAAACGAACTGTAGTGGTTTTACTCCTGCCAAGTGTGCATGCAACTAAAACAAACATGAAATGTCCTTCACAAAACAGCAGAATGTCCCCGCTGTCTTGCAGTTGTGTTTAGGTGTTCTGTGATGCATATGGGATGAGAGCCAGCATGGGCAACATGATTAAGCGAAACGTGATGGCAAAATGTTCTCCAATGTTAGAACTTTGGTAAGTACTGTTGTGCACTTTAAGCACAAATGATCGCGCAACATTACTAGATGACACTGGACCCACGGGCAAGGTTTGAAAATTTACTGAAATCAGTTGTGCTAATGCTTGCCAAAGACTTTTTTGTTGTTGTTGTTGAGAGTGGCGCCAGACGCAGCACTCGCTTTTCTCCGCCGTAGGCAAGCACGCGACCGTCTCGCCGGCAGTGCCACGGTGCCTCTTTGAACGCGTGATAAAACAAGCAAAAGTGCTCTCTTGTGCAGTCTAAAGTTGCCTCAAGGGAATGAAATGCAATTTCAAGTTAAACATGTTTGTTTTAAAGCAAAGCCAGCCTACTTGCGAGCATTTCTGTGTGGATAAATTGAACCACATAGCTGCTGGGTGATGCCAGCAGTTGCTTTGTAGATTTTCAACATCAAAATTACTCCTTTTATATGGTAAAAAAACATGCTCATTGGTGCTGATGAGATTAACAATCTTCTCATTTTCACCATAATAAGCAAAAAGTTCTGTGCAGTTGACAGTCCCTTTAAAAAAATTGTACGCCAATATTACAGCTTCATTGCACTAGAAATGCTGCAAATTGATTACATATGTCGAGCCCTCCTCGCAGCGAATTCCGAATATGCATGAAACCTGACAAGACAGCTTGTATATGCTTGGTAATCTTCAGTTCTACCATTCAACATTTGATTGAAAAATATAGCCCTCCAACAGTTCGCCCTGTCAGAAAACATGCATGTGATTTTCGGCCACAACTTCTTTCACGCACCTGTCCAAAACAGCCAGAAGAAGCAAGAACTGCAAGGTTTAGTGATGGGCAAATAGTTATGCGAGGTTGAAAAAGTAGTAATTTGGTTGAATCATTTAAAATCAAGCATTTTTATTATAATCCAATAACCTTAAACATTTTACGAATAAGAAATAGGCTTGTACGAATATCACATGCGCTTGTGTAATTTCCTCGCCTCTTAGCAGTGTCCTTTTTTGCTCTTATACCAGGAATGACTCTTTCTTGTAGATATTAGCGAACTCACTTCGGAGTCTACTCACTCTGACTCGGATCGAGACGCTAGTCTCAGAATGAGTTAACATTTCTGTGAGTGTGCGTCTAAATGAGTCCGTCTCTGGAAAATTTTGGTGTTTCTGAGTCCGAGTGAGTCCAAAGTGCAAGATACATTTCCTGAGGGAATCTGAGTTCGATTTTTGTTTGCCAAGCTATGGTCATACCTACTCGTCTTCAGTATTACTATCCGCTTTACCTAGATCAGCGTTCATACTCGCGTCAATGCTCACATATTTCAAAGCCATGTCTTTTATATACCAGTTGAATATTTATTGATCAGTGGCATGAATTACATGGTGGAAGGCCTCGATTTTTCCCTAACCATTGACAACTAAAGGAAGTTGGTGATAACCTCTCCTTAAATACATTTAATAACAAAAAAGTTGGTGATGAATATATATTGCGCTGTCATCTCTTTCAAGAAAAACGACCTTACTGGTTTACGAGCACTTGTAACTCGTATTCGAAGGCACCATAAGAAAAGGTGCCAATAAGAGCATCGATTACGTGAAATTTCGGTGTTGAAAAGCACTGGCATTGTGGTCGAAAAAGACAGTGAGTCCGAGCGAGTCCAGCTGAACAAATTTTTGTGATAGTGAGTACGGCTCCCAAAAATGTTTATTGAGTCCGAGTCTGAGCAAGCTCCACAAGTTTTTCTGACTTACGCTACCTTGGGTTGAAGCAAAGTGGAAGCAAGTTTCTATTAAATGTATGATTTAAATATGACTACATTGCAAGTTGTACACAGTGAAATATTTGTGTTTAAAGGTTTCCTACTTGGCCCATATAACAAGCTTTTAAACTTAATAGGGCCCTCCAACACTTCGAAAAGTGCACTGTTGTAGCCAAACACCGTCAGCAGCTAACACGAGAGATTATGGAGGCCAATGTAATGCAAATGCTGGGTGATCGATGTATCAGCATGCCTTCGCTTGCTCTGACTAAAAAAGAAAGCGAGTTTCTGGCTTTGACACAATTGATTGTGAACTTGTGCTGAGCTGTGGCGTTGTAACCATATAATGAGATGATGATTGTCTTGCTGTGATGCAATACATTGCGCGGTGGTGTTCCGTCATGAGTATATATTTCCAGCATTTTCGTTAATAAAATTTCAGTTGTCAGCGCTCTTTCTGTCCTTGTATCTTCTTCTGTAGTTACATCGTAACTACTCGTAGTCTTGCGCTGTACAAATATGTTGAATCCCTATCACCAACTAGCCCAAGCATCTGTATTATCAAGTTATTAAATAAAAACACTGTATACCCAAAATTTCCAAAACAAAGAAAATTCAGAATATACGATTTGAGAATAAATGACCCAAGAACAGTACAACAAATTTATAAATGATGCATATGATGGTTCTATTCAAATAGACAAAGAAAATTGGAAGCGAGGTGCCACCTCATTGCTAGTGCCGTGCGGTACAAAGCATTGCTTGATTTTTTTTTTTGTAACACACATGAACTCAGTTTTCTCAATAAACTTTTGTTCTTATTGCGATAAGAGCCCACAAGTGTTTTAATATAGATGGATGTTATGATATGATCCCACTATAGATACAAATGTCCAATGAAATTCGCTGTTTAAAATTAACAGGGTTGCAGGCACTATAACCTTACTGAGTCTTGAAAGGTCGCTTCACGGCATTGCGAATATCCTTAAAGTGGTTGGTTTCACCGCATAGAGAACCTATGCGGCAGTGAAACCACCTTTCAAAGCGATTACACACGGTGAAGTATGTCTCACAGGCGCAGCCACTCAGTGATGTTCCGTGCAGGAAACTTTTGTTTTATCAGGGAATATTCGCCTGTCATTTTGAGCCAAAAGAAATCTTCGCAATATTGCAGGGTATTTCAGGAATGGTTAAATTCTCATATGACGACCGATAATTAGCGGTCACAGTGCGCCTTCATCTGCTGTTATCGATTCTGGTGCATGCACCACGCTAGCAGAACCCTTGAGATTTGATATACGCAGAGCGATTTATAGTTCATTATTGGTGTTAGACTTGAAGCCCGCAATGTGCAGTGTACTATCACTATATGAATGAATATGCCATGGCTTTGTTGTGCGGCAGCGGGTAGGCTAGTCATGATTTCAAAAGTGGCCAGTACACCATACACGTGTAATTATAGTGTTTGCGTAGATGAGCGCGGAAATGAGTACTGTTATGCAGGGAAATATGCTGGAACATTCGTCAACGTTAACAGGGAAAAATCCCCGAAATAGGGAATTTTCATGTCTATGACTGCGAATTCTTCGGCGTAGAACGAAACATTACTGGCCACAGTGTACATGCTGAATCGGCGGTGACGCAAGACCACTGGGTCGTGTCCACGTGGTGTCCACGAAGGCGATCGCTCCACGAAGTTCGTCCTACCACTGTGGTTGTGACCGTCAAGTTTGTACGAGTGCCGATCGCGTTGTTGCACAATATCGAGGCACAATGGAGGAGATGCGTCAGCCACTTGAGGTCGTAAGAGATGACCAGCAGTCTACTGAACACGAGTCCGTGTTCCGAGCGAACTTGGCCGACGAAGACGCCGTCAATGAATGGATGGAAGCGTACAGTGTACGGACCAACACTTCTTGGATTGTCTGGCGCGTCCAGAGTGCTGGGGAAAGGTGGGTTTGTCTTGTCGATGCCATTTACTGCACTACAACCGTTTGAGTGATCATTTACACAGGGCTTACAGCTGAAATCATAGTTTCGAAATTCCGCGCCGCGTTACAAGGCGATTTTATTGGTGTCATGGCGGCAGCTCCATTTGCGGTAATGAGGTTGCTGCGGCAATTGCGCCGAGATGTGAAAACTGCTACATACTGAAACATTTCGACCAGAAGAGGCACAATTAACGCTGAGCGTGCGCCAAGACGTTTTTGCGGTCTTTCGGCAAAAAAAAAAAGTGGTAGGCGATCTAAACAGGAGTGCTTGACCATTTTTCACCATGGCGAAAAAACGCGCTCTGTCCCATGTCCTCTACGCGCCTACTTGCGCATCACATTCAATTGTGCTGCCAATCGGTAGTCTAGGCTCCTCAGGGCATGTGAGCCAAACATAGCGCAGCACGTGAAACAGAATTTACAATTCTTAAACATCTTTAAATCGTTCGCTCTTCTCTCCCCCCAATGATGCCGTCAACCTAACCGTACCATAAACTCAAAGTGGACGGCCACTGGCTGATATGACACCCCGTGATGGGCAATGTTACCGCGGCCGTCCCAATATGCGGCGATGTTCGCTCGTCGCGCTGCAAGTAGCTTAGCATTCCAAGAAAAAAAAAAAGGCGACGCGCGCTGGCGAACAGGTCTGCCTAATCTTGTCTTTTTTTCATACATGCTTGTGTAGTTTTCAGCCCGCTCGCTAGTACAGAAAGCACTTAAAACGCGACCAACCCCATTAACTCTGGCCATACTTGACACTGAAAATTGTTGCGGCAGTCGATTCGTACGACAATGAACTCCTTTAAATAGCCATTAGATGACTACTTAAAAAATGTAGCAGGGTCTCTAAGTTACTGCTGTAAATTTTAATGCTCATTGAACAACACAGATAAGAGCTGCATAGTCCTAAAATCTCTCCAGGCTAATAACATCTAGGTGGGAATACCAACAGTGTAGTAGACACGCCACTTGGCAGCTTAGCGTCCTTCCTGTCCCTGTCTTTTTTTGCCTTGGTTGCTTCTGCATTCTGTTGATGCTGCTGGGGTTCCCACCAAGACTATATACCAACTTGCCCAACAAGCCATCTTAACTCAATAACTCAATACTCAACAGAGATTATTTGCTTGAGCTAATGATAATGAAGAGGCAGTTGACGAAAGCCACCTAGCTCTTGGTTGAGCTCACAATATTCATGTATAACTACCATCTGTTCGGAAACTTTGCCTGCTGCAACCGGTCTTGCACTACTGCAATGACATGCGCACACTGCAGTATCTTGAATGTGGCAACTTCAGCACCGAAGCATGTGCCCTACCATAAAACTTTGCTTGGTGCATATAGATTGCAAACATTATGTGTCATTTCACCTAGCAGGCTCTGCAAAAGCTACAAGTATTGGCCTAACCAGCGATGATGAAAGGGTGGTAGCTGAACTTGCCATGTGTTGTAGCAGGCTCTTGGTA
>WOVY01002789.1:0-37152 GCA_013436015.1 Rhipicephalus annulatus | reverse complement strand
CTAGGCACCGCTACCACCATGTAGGCGAACCTGCAGTCGATATCGATGAACAACACTGATTGCGTAGAAAACGAAGCAGATGTAGGAAAGAATGGTGACATAGCAGGTCACGTAATTTAACGGCCTCACTGGTGGAAACCTGCCGGTACTGCACTTCCTCCGCTGAGAAGGACTGGTCACCCTGGGTGTGGTGCCCTGGCCACCAGCCTCTTATGAATAGAGCAATAATTCTTGGCCCTCAGCCCCAAGCGGCTCCGAAGCAATTGTCCAAGGCGGCGGTCAGAGTTGCGACGGAGCGAGGGTGCTAAAAATTTCTTGGCCCAGACGAGCCGCCCATGGAATATCAACTTGGCTACCTTTCACGCTAGACGCTATCTCATGAGGCTAGTAAGTCTATCTGTGCTATTGGAGGAATAAGGGGTGTATTAAATGGTATGTAACAGGGCTCAGCGAAGTTAGGGGACACATGAGGCTTCTACAATGCTGAATAACCGACACATCCTATGCTACCGTGGATGTATTGACAGAAAAGAACTAGGAGTGGGTTAATTTATAAGCAATGATATCGCTGGCAACATAGAGGATTACTATAGCATCACTGAGAAGTTGGCAACTATCATAAGTCAGTTCACCAAAACGTACAAGATGAAGGTTGTGCAGGCCTACGCATCTACATCAACATGTGATGATTATTTGTCGAACGCTTCTATGAAGACGTAGAGCGGCCGTTAATAAAGTAAAGTCACAGTATACTATTCTGTTAGGTAACTATGATTAGGTGTTAGTGTTAGGTGATGGCCAGTTTCTTGCCAAAGTAGGCAAGAATCTAGTCGGAGACCATGCAGTGAGTAAATATGGTATCGGCTATAGAAACGCCAAAATGAAGGATTTAGTAGAGCTCACAGAGCTTAATAATTGACGGATCTTCAACAGACTAACTGTAACTGAACGTGGTGAAGTCCTAATGGCGAAACTATAATGATATCGACTTCATTATATGTGCACACCCAGGAATTTTACATCATATTGAAGTAGTTGGCAAGATCCGTTGCAGTGACCATAGGATGGCAAGAGCTCGTATTCACCAAGATTTTAAAAAAGCAAGAAAAAACACACACGTAAACAGCCTTATAATAAAGTATGAGTGAGATGGAAACTACAGGAATTCAGAGTTTCGCTTGAGAGTAGATCCTAGGCACTAAACAAGTTAACCGACGTTACCGTTGACACCATGAACAATAATCTTAATACTATCATCAAAAGAGTGTACAATAAAAGTCGCAGGTACAGTCACTAGAGAGCAAAGTGGCAAACTATCACACTAGACGAAAGATCTTATTAAAAGACGACAAACTATGAAAGCATAAAATGCAACCGACAAAATAGAGTTAGTGGAGCTTTCGAAGGTAATCAATAGGCGTAAGGTAGTCAACTTCAGAAGGTATAACATGGAGACAATTGAGCACGCTGTAAAAAAAGGCAGAAGCCTAAAGGTTGCGAAGGCAAACTTTTTGTGGGCAAATATCGGATATATGCATTTGGAACAAGGAAGGCAATGTCATAACAAATATGAATAGGATGGTCGGGGTGGCGGAGGAGTTCTACAGAGAGTTATACAGAAGCCAAAACAACCAGGATGATATCGTTAGAAAGATGTTGCTACGTAGCTGATGTATCAGCGATCAGAAGATGACAACGAAGAAGTGGTATGTCTGTTGTGCGACCTGTCTTCCATTTTAGTCGTTGCTATTGCATCAGTGTCAGTACAGATTCGAAATAGACACGCCACGTGTCATTTCTACGTAACATCTTTGTGGTTGTCACAAAACGAGCGCTCAAAAGGGTGCGCCACCAAATTCTCGTGACGAAACACCGGAGTGACTCCGCGAGGTCAACGATAAAAAAAAGAAACAAAAATCCAAAGACTCCCCGGGTGCACGACAATTTCCCTCGGAAGCGTAGGTTCTCCGACGAAACCTCCTCGCGTCGGCGGCCGAGATAGCCCTAGAATTTTCTCGATGGAAAGGGGCGTGGTGATGCCAGGTTGAGTCATCCGTTGCGGACGGCCCCCGCATCGTCTCGCCCTTTCCCCCAGCTTTCACTGCGCATCGTGCCGACGAAATGATGAGAACTTTCTGGAATATCGCGCGGAAGGTATTTTATCGAGCAGCCGAGATGAGAGATCAGAAGAAGATGGAAGTTAGCGCCAGAGCGCGTAGGGTATTCCGCCGTGTAGTCGGCGAACGTTTTGTCCGTAGTGACAAAGCAGGAGAAGAAGATTTTCACCTGAGGGGTGAAGGCTCGAGCTACAGGCAAGACCGTTTGCCTACCGCTATTGAGCGAAGAAGCGTGGCAACAGCTGCGTGTGTGAAGCCGACGTGTTTCCGGCGAAGAAGTTTTAGCTCGGAAAGCGGCCAATTGAAGACGCGAGGTTTCCTGGAAGAGAAACTTCGGGGGCAGCAGAACGACAAGGTTTCCTGGAAGAGAAACTTCGGGGACAGCAGAACGACAACAACGCTGGACTTTGAGTGAGTGATTCTCGGAAGAGTATCATCCAGACTTTTGTTTCAAGAACTTTGGACTGAATAGCTTTTCTATCTCTTTAGTCTTTAAGTGTCTTGGTTGTTGAATGCATGCGACTGCATTGTAGCGCGTATTGTTGTCTGTGTTCATTTTTTCGAGTGTGGCTCATTGTACTGTGTAGTACGTTGTTTGATTGGTGACATATTGTATTCAACTATTGTCGAGTGTGCATACTTGTGTATCGTTTTGATCTGCCATAACTGAGAATATAATTGTGTTTTGTTTATCAACTCTCGGCTCTGACTTGTTCTTTAGGCCACAGCTGGCGTCCGCTGGCGCGCCAAATAGGAGCACTTCTAAATTGTCCACGCTTTCGTGGTGCAGTTCGGAGGGCCGATACTTCGGCCATTGAAATTAGCCTGGCGATCGCCTTCCAAATTAAAGGGACCTGTGACAATTAATCTGGCGTCCGTGACGAGGACCCTTTTGGTGCACAGTGTGTCGAAAGTAGTGAGAAAGAGCCTCGAGTTGTTGATAGTGCCATCGGAACGATTTTGTGTGTTGTTCAGTGTTCTCGTTAACGAGTGAAGGAGAGTGTTCTGATAGACTGATTTAGGAAGATATTTTTTGCACGCGGCAAGGTTCTATTTGCGAGACACAATGGATCTCGAAAAGTTAGTCGCTCTTGGTGAGAAGATGGGTCTTTCTGGCACCGAACTACGGAAGTGGGTCACCCAGAAGGAAAACGAAGAAAAAGAGAGGGCCAAAGAAGAAAAGGCAGCTGAGATGGAAAAAGAAAGGTTGGCGGTCGAAAGAGCCAAAGCGGAAAAAGAAGCTGAGTTGGAGAGAGAAAGGCTGGCCGCTGAGATGGCGAAATAAGAAAGAGAGGCAGAGGAGCGACAGCTGAAAGAAGAAAGAGAGCAGCAATTGAAGTTGGAGCTGGAGAGAGTAAAGCTGGCCGCTAAGAGGGCGAGAGAAGAAAGAGAGGTAAAAGAGCGACAGCTGAAAGAAAAAAGAGAGGAAAGGGAACGGCAGCGACAGCACGAGATGGAACTCGAGCGGCTCCGTTTGCAACAGCGAAGTGAAACTCCGGTCCAAGCTAGAGTTGAAAGCAGCGAACGGGAGGACCACGGCTTCCATTTGAACCCAAGCAAGCTGCTCGTAGCGTTTGATGAGAGAAAGGACGACCTTGACGTGTACCTTCACAGATTCGAGACGATTTCAAGGAGCCAGAATTGGCCGGAACATCAATGGGCAACTGCTTTGAGTACTTGCTTGAGTGGTGAAGCGCTCGGTGTGTACGGTAGGCTCACGCCGACCGATGCAGCCAACTATGCAAAGATGAAAGCTGCTTGCTGAAGCGATTTAGATTTACTGTGGAAGAATTCCGTGACCGATTTTGGACAGGAAAGCCAGCTGATGGTGAGAAGGCTACGCAGTATGCTGTCCGACTTTGCAATTATTTCGACAGATGGATTGAACTTTCAGGGACAGCGCAGGAGTACGATGAGCTTAGAGAGCTCCTAATTAGAGAACAATTTCTTACTAGTTGCCACCCAAGCCTGTTGCTGTACTTGAAAGAGAGGAGAACTAAGTCACTTGAAGACATGCTTGAATTAGCTGATCAATTCTTGGAAGCGCAAGGTGGCACTACTTGGCCAAGGTTAAGAAGGAGTGTCCTGAAGATTCGAAGAAATCGGGTCCCGAAGAAAAGAAGCGTGCACCGGAGAGCATTCCGCGATTTTTTTTGTGTAAGCGAGTGGGTCACCGTGCTAACAATTGCCGAACAAACTTCACGAGCCCCACAGTTGTAAAATATTTCAAATGTGGTCAGACTGGGCACAAGGCAGACGCATGTCGTAACGGAGCGAGTCACTCACCAGGTATCCTGTGCACAAGTGGCACCAAAAACCGTTGATGACGTCACCGAAGGATTCGTAGAGTTGAAAAATAGGGAGAAAATTCCTATTTTGGGTGCTGTAATAACAAAACAGCCAACCGGTGTTACGAAAGGAATGCCAACGCTGCCTGGAAATGTTGCAGGCAAGAAGGTTACGATGTTAAGAGACACCAGTAGCTCCACTGTTATCGTGCGGAGAAATTTGGTACGGGAAAGTGAGTTAACAGGCGAAACTAAACCAGTTTGCCTAATTGACAGTACGGTTCAGATGCTTCCCGAAGCAGAGATTGAGGTTGAAGCCCCGTACTTCAGTGGGAAGGTTACCGCTCTATGCATGGCGACCCCCCTGTACGACCTCGTCATCGGAAACATCGACGGGGCGCGAGGGCCGAATGATCCAGAATGTTTGGGAGAAGACCCTAAGATAGAGCCCTCGCCAACCCAGCGACCGCGAGACACAGTGGAGGAGCATCTGGTGACGGCTCTCACTAGAGTCCAAGGTGAAGCCGCGGTGCAAGAGACAGTGAATGAGAAGATGGTCGTGTTGAATGAGTGCACGTGCTGGGCAGCTGGACTTACGTCGGCACGACCTCAACCGAGCGACAGTGTAAAGGTGACGGAGTCGGCCAGCCAGGCCAAATGTCGTGATATGAACAAGCGGGTGAATAACCGGGAAGGATCGGTTGAGCGTCACGGCCTGTTAACAGTGTCGGAAGTGACAACGATGGCTGAGACGCCGCCTCAGATGCCGTCGTTGGAAAGGGCTCGCCGAAAAAAAACGAAGAAAAACAAGGAGAGATCGAACGAGCACCGCAAAAAAGGGCGCAAGCGCACCTCGAAGTACTGAGGATAGGTGCTGAGGTCAAATTAGAATGCGTTTGGCTGTGTTGTTATTGTGTTATCCTGTGTCAGAAGGGTCGAAGTATTTGTGCTGTGACGTGATGTATAGTATTACAATTGTTGTATTGAGAGAACTTTGTACATTCGTATTGTTTGGAATATGTGATGGAGTGTTGTACTCATGTACCTGTGGTTATATTTTGTGTGTTGGGAGATTGAATTGCAATGTACATTTGTATTGAGTGATTTAATGTGACTGTGACGAGCCATGAGCAACGGACTATGTTATAGTCTTTGAGTGTGGGGTGACTGTTTGCGCTCGTTTGTGCGGTTTGGAATATTATGAGATAATAATCTTAAAGTGGGTGCAGTGTCACAAAACGAGCACTCAAAAAGGGCGCGCCGCCAAATTCTCACGGCGAAATGCCGCAGTGACGCCGCGAGGTCAACGGTAAAAAAAGAAACAAACATCCAAAGACTCCCCGGGCGCACGACTCTCTCCCTCGGAAGCGTAGGTTCACCGACGAAACCTCCTCCCGTTGGTGGCCGCGCAAGCCCTGGAATTTTCTCGATGGAAAGGGGCGTGGTGATGCCGGGTTGAGTCATCCATAGCGGACGGCCCCCCTTATCGTCTCGCCCTTTCCCTCAGCCTTCGCTGCGCATCACGCCGACAAAATGATGAGAACAATCTGAAATCGAATCTCGTGCGGAAGGTATTCAGTCGAGCAGCCGAGATGAGAGATCAGGAGAAGACGGAAGTTAGCGCCAGAGCTCGTAGGGTATTCCGCCGAGTAGTCGGCGAAGGTTTTGTCCGTAGTGACAAAGCAGGAGAAAAAGAGGATTTCCACCTGAAGGGTGAAGGCTCGAGCTACAGGCAAGAGCGTGTGCCTACCGCTATCGAGCGAAGACGTGTGGCAACAGCTGCGTGTGTGAAGCCGACGTGTTTCCGGCGAAGAAGTTTGGAGCTCGGAGAGCGGCCAATTGAAGACGCGAGGTTTCGTGGAAGAGAAACTTCGGGGGCAGCGGAACGACAAGGTTTCCTGGAAGAGAAACTTCGGGGACAGCGGAACGACAACAACGCTGGAATTGGAGTGAGTGATTCTCGGAAGAGTGTCATCCAGACTTTTGTTCCAAGAACTTTGGATTGAAGAGGTTTTCTATCTCTTTAGTCTTCAAGTGTATTGTTTGTTCAATGCATGCGACTGCATTGTACTGCGTATTGTTGTCTGTGTCCGTTGTTTCGAGTGTGGCTGATTGTACTGTGTAGTACGTTGTTTGATTGGTGACATATTTTATTCAACTATTGTCGAGTGTGCATACTTGTGTATTGTTTGATCTGCCATAACTGAGAATATAATTTTGTTTTGTTTATCAACTCTCGAATCTGACTTGTTCTTTGGGCCACAGCCGGCGCCACTGGCGCCCCAAATAGGACCACTTCTAAATTGTCCAGGCTTTCGTGGTGCGATTCGGGGGCCAATACTTCGGCCCTTGAAATTAGCCCGGCGATCGCCTTCCTAGTTAACGGGACCTTCGACAGTGGTAGAGGTGCTGGGTACTTCTCTGCCTTCATGCCGAAGCTCCGCAACGGCCGCATCATCATAGGTCCAACCATGTCACAGGTTGAACAACCATCGTTTTCACCATCTGCCCCTTCCGTGACTTCTACGTACGTCGTTCTACCTCCTGCCTGCGATGGAATGGAATGGAAAAACTTTATTTCGGTCCTGCAGGACGCGCTTAGCGCGTAGCGGGCGTCTCCCACGTAGGGACCGACAGGGAGTACCTGGCGGCCGCTTCGTGGGCCTGCTGGACGGCCCATCGCTGGTCGGCGAGAAGTGAGCTCCTGAGGGACCTCTCCCACTTGCTTGAGGTAGAGTCGGGAGGAGTTGTTCTACACTCCCAGAGCATATGTTTGAGTGTCGCTGTGTGTCCACATGATGGGCATGTGTCGCTGGGGTATGCATCGGGATAATAAACGTGAAGCGTGGCAAGGTTTGGGTACGTGTGTGTCTGTAATAGGCGTAGGGTTAATGCCTGCGGTCGGTTAAGTTTCGGATGTGGGGGTGGAAAAATGCGGCGTTCCAAGTAAAAGTGCTTTGTAATTTCATTGTACGTAATTGGTACATCCCGATTGGTATCCAACCCAGCAAGATGAGGTTGCCCTGTGGCAGTGCGGTCGGTAAGTGCGCGCGCTGCATCATGGGCGATCTCGTTGAGGTTGGGTAGGGCACCCGGCACCTGGCCGAGATGGGCGGGGAACCAGATGACAGTGTGGTGCTTCAGTGCACTCGGGTCCGCATTGCGCAGGATACGTAACGCCTGGTCGGAGATGACTCCGCGTTCGAAGGCTTTGATGGCCGGCCTGGAGTCGCTGTAGATGAATTCCCGTTTGCTGTCGAGCATAGCTATAGCTATAGCTACTTGCTCCGCTACTTCGGGGTTTCGGGTGAGGATTGTGGCTGAGGTAAGAGTCTGCTGCGCGGATGATACCGCGACCGCGGCGAAGGCTTGGTTGTTGCGATAGGCAGCGGCGTCCACGAACGAGACGTTGTCCGCTTCCATGTCTATGCGCTTGAGAATGGCGGTCGCCCGCGCAAGGCGCCTGCCTCTGTTGTATTCGGGGTGTACATTTCGTGGTATGGGAGCGATCGTAATAAGGTCGCGGATTTCACGGGGAATCAGAGTCAACTCTTGGGGGTCCCTGGCCCTCGAGGAGAAGAAGCCGAGCTCGCGCAGAATATGGCGGCCCGCCTTGGTTGTAGTGAGTCGGGTCAATTGCACACGTTCCTGAGCTTCGGCGATCTCTTCTAGCGTGTTATGTACGCCAAGCTCGAGGAGTTTGTACGTTGGAGTGGTGATAGGGAGGCCAAGGGCTCGTTTGACCACCTTGCGAATAAGCGCATTGAGTTGATCGCGCTCAGCACGTAGCCACTTGTGTATAGCGGCAACGTACGTAAAATGGCACAAAACAAACGCGTGTACGAGACGCAGCAGGTTGTCTTCTTTGAGGCCATGGTGCCTGTTGGCTACTCTACGTACGAGTCGTATGGCATTCTCGGTCTTAGTCCTGAGCTTGTGTACTGTTTGGGTGTTGGTTCCGCGGGACTCGATGATCATGCCGAGGACCTTGATGGTGTCTACCCTGGGTATAGTACGACCATCTCTGGTGTGGAGGGTGATATTGCGTTCCGCCGGAGGTTTCCACCCTTTGGGCTTGGCACCCCGGCGTTTGGGCAAATATATCAACAGCTCCGACTTCGCAGGTGAGCACCTGAGACCGGTGTGGTCGAGGTAAGACTCGGTGGTGTCGATAGCCTCTTGCAGGGCGGACTCAATGAAGCCATCCGACCCTGTGGAGCACCATATGGTTACATCATCCGCATAGATAGTGTGATTTAGCCCGTCTATTTTTGAAAGTCGTTCGGAAAGCCCGATCATCACGAGGTTGAAGAGCGTGGGTGAGAGGACGGATCCCTGAGGAGTGCCCCGCTGTCCGAGCTCCACTTCTTCCGACACTAGGTCTCCTACGCGGAGGACGGCTCTGCGCCGAGTGAGAAAAGAGCGGATAAAGTAGTAAAATCGATGACCTAGGCCGAGGGCTGCGATCGCTTTCAAGATTGACGAGTGCGTTATGGTATCAAAGGCCTTTTCTAAATCGAGACCGAGTATTGCACGAGTGTCCCGAGTGTTTCCACCATCTAGAATTTGATGCTTTAGGAGTAACATGGCGTCTTGAGTGGATAACCCTGGTCGGAAGCCAATCATGTGGTGCGGGATGTAGTCGTTATCTTCGAGGTACCGACCAACCCTGTTGAGGACGACGTGCTCAGCCACTTTGCCCACGCACGACGTGAGAGATATGGGGCGTAGGTTATCTAGGCTCGGCGCCTTTCCCGGTTTGGGTATCAGAACCGTGTGAGCTAGTTTCCAAGCATCGGGTATCTCACCCTTTTTCCATATCTCGTTGATAGTGTCAGTGAGGTAAGTGACGGAAGAATCGTCCAGGTTGCGTAGGAGCTTGTTGGTGATGCCATCGGGGCCAGGGGCTGAGCGGCCATTGAGCTCATGGAGAGCTCGGCGTACATCTTCAATAGAGAACTCGGCGTCTAAGTTAGTGTTGTTGCTGCCAGAGTAATCAGGGTGAGGGGTCACAGGGCCCGTGGGGAGCGGGAGATATTTTTCCACGAGGTTCTTGACAACATCTTCCGGTGACACTGTTTGTTTAGCCTGATGAAGTATCTTCACGATCGAATGACGTTGATTTGTGCGGGTGTTGGTTTCATTGAGGAGGTGTTTGAGTAAGTTCCACGTTTTGCCATTTCGAACCTGACCATCAATCGAATTACAAATTTCGTCCCACTGCTGTTTTGAAAGGATGCGGCAGTGATCCATCATGGTCTTGTTCAGCTGAGATATGCGTTTGCGTAACCTCCGATTAAGGCGCTGGCCCTTCCACCGGGCCAATAGAGACTGTTTGGCCTCTAGTAGGTGGGCGAGACGACTGTCCATCCTTTCGGTTGGAAGGTCTGTGGTGATAGTTTTCGTTGCCTTGTTTACATCAGCTTTGAGCTGGGCCGTCCACGTCTCGAGGCTCGGTGGGGTATCAGGAGGAGGTCGTTCTGCGCGGGTCTTACGAAGGAGGTCCCAGTCGACCCACGTGTACGACGGGTACACTGCCTGCGATCTCAGTGTATTTTTCTGTCAGAATGGCGTTAACGTCGACAAATGGATCAACCGGTACAAACGAGTGAGCGCATGCTATAGGTAGGACCCGACTCCTATGCTTGCCAATGTGCTTTAAATACCTCGATGGACCACCACGGGTGTGGTTTGAGACGCACGAAGCAGAGATTACAAGCTAGGACTCCTTTAAAGAGAAGATCCGCGACCTTTTTGGCGACACCATTGGACGGCAGATCCGAGTAAAGAATCAACTGGCGCCTCGTGCACAGACGTCGATGGAGACGTACGTCGCGTACATTCACGATGTCATCCCCCAATGCCACTAGAAAGACAAGAACATGAGTTAGTCTGAGAAAGTGGCCTATGTGCAGAAAGGCATAGCAGACGGCGCCTTTATTGTTCTAGTATACAACAACGTTGCCACCGTCGACGCCATCGTTAAAGAGTGCCGGTGGTTTGAAGAAGCCAAGAGCCGCCGGATTACCTAGCGATTCACCCGGCTGCCCAACACAGCCGTAACCTAATTGGGTGAAGGCGCCGCCAGTCCCCTACGTATGAACGCGTCATTCGCATTATTCGTCGGGAAATTGAAGCCGCCTGTCCGGCTTCTCTTCAGCCACTTGTTTTCGCAACGCTCACCTCTGACAAACAACAGCCGTCAGTGGCGTTCATACAAGCTGTGGTGAGGCAGGAGTTTGCGAACCTCTGTCTTCCATCAGCATGTCCCTTGACTCGCCCTGAAGTCCCGTATTACTACTCAGGACACGTTCGCCGTTCACCTCTAACACTGCCCTTACTTAACCCTTTAGAATGGCGAACACCTGATGACCGGCCTATTTGTTCTTCCTGTCACCAGCCAGGGCACGTTTCTCGCTATTGCAGCCGCCGTTGGTCACACCAACCACGTCAGACCTTCTCTATATCTGCACACATGCACCCGACGACCTCTCGACGTTCATCCGCCGCACGCTTCCATTTCTATTCGTCGTTATCTTAGGAGCCTTCCAGTGACGCCCCTTTGCCTGATCGCCGCTTCACTGACGCCCCTTCGTCCAGTCGCCGCAACTCCCGCTCCCCGTCGCCACTACGTTGCCAATCCCGCTCTCCGCTACCTCGGTGCTTTTCCTCGCCGAGCTACTCTGGACGTTCGCAGCAGGAATACTAGATATTGCAGCTTATAGAGGTGAAGCTGAAATACCAATGACGGCCGAAAATTCTCTACTGACGCTTCCCACGCACCACAGCCTGCTCCACAAGTCGACCATGTTCCCGCTACCGCCCTTATTGACACAGGTGCGCACCTGTCTATTATGAGCGCTACTCTACGCCGCCGCCTGCAAAATATTATGACGCCGTCTATGGTGCAGGCAATCCGTGTAGCCTATCGTGGTACTGCACCAGTAATCGCAGTGTGCACTGCTCGTGTCAGCATTGCCGGTTGTCACGCCTTGGTCCTTTTTGCCGTGCTAGTCTGTTGCCCTCATGACCTCGCACTTGGCCTTGATTTCCTTTCGGCACACTCGGCCTTAATTTAGTGTTCGTCTTGCACACTCAGCCTCGATCTTCCAATATTTGCCGAATATTCTGCCAAGCCCACCAGCCGCATGAGCCCAACCACATTCGTACGCCTGCCAGGTCAAGCCGTCACGTACGTGTCTGTCATCGGCTTTCCTGACGGTGATTATATCATGACACTGATTACTGACGTTCGGCTGACGCGTAGTGTTACTGTGCCCCATACCATCGCGACCATAGCGGATAACTATGTGTTCCTTCCACTCCTTAAATTTCATTTCACCCCTCATCTGTTTACCTGCCAGATGTCTCCAGCGCAGCTATCTGCCATAACTGACGATGATGTCAGTGTTGTCGCTATATCTGCTCCTGATCGAAGTGGAGTTACACGGTCACCAAACTCATACGATGCTATTTTTCAAAACATGATTGGATCGGAGCTTTGGCAGCACCAGGTCAGCGCTCTCTGCCAGGGTTTGATTTCATACAGTGACATTTTCGACAGCCACGATCGTCCCTTGGGCCAGACTAAAATTGCCACTCACCGAATCAACACTGGTGACTCTGCGATCATTCACCGTCTGCCGTACCACGTGTCAGAGTCTGAGCTAGAAATGATAAAAAAGTGGCCAAAATATTTACAAAAACGTAATCGAACCATTATCGAGCACTTGGGCATCTCCCGTGGTATTAGTAAAAAAGAAAGATGGCTCATCGCGTTTCTGCATTGATTTGGCCACCTCAACAAAATTACCAAAAAACACGTGTACGCTCTACCACGCAATGACGATGCCCTTGATTGCCTCAATGGCACCACCTTCTTTTCATTTCTCGACCTCCAATCTGGCTACTGGGAAATCGCTGTAGATGATATGAACCGAGAAAAGACCGCCATCGTTACCCCTGACAGTCTTTACCAATTCAAGGTCATGCCCTACAGTCTCTGAAACGCTCCAGCGACGCACAAGAGAATGATGGACACGCTCCTACAAGGATTTAAATGGTCGACATGTTTTTGTTACCTAGACGACGTGATCATTTTTTCACCTACCTTCTGAACTCACCTTGAACGTCTTTCGATCATTCTATCCATATTTTGACGGGCCGGCCTGCAGCTCAATTCCTCCAAGCGCCACTTCGGTCTTCGTCAAATTATTGTGTTTGGTCACCTTGTTGGCACTGCCGGCGTACGACCAGACCCGGCGAAAGTACGTGCTGTAAGAAACATACCAGTCCCACACTCTGTCCTTGATGTTTTCAATTTCGTGGGCCTCTTCTCCTACTTTCGCCGGTTCGTGGGAAACTTTGCGGCCCTCGCACGGCCACTCACCGACCTTGTCAAACAAGACGTCCCATTTTGCTAGTGCCCTCTTCAAGCTGACGCCTTCTTTCAGCTAATCACAGCTCTAACGACACCTCCTATTTTTGCACATTTCCACCCCTATGCTCCTACAGAAGTGCGAAGAAACGCGAGTGGTCACAGAATCGGTGCAGATTTGGCGAAAATTTAGCGGGGCAACGACCATGTAATTGCGTATGCAAGCCGTCTGACTTCAAATTCTGTACGCAATCACCCTATAACAGAACGGAAATGTCTCGCCCTTGTCTGGGCGGTTTCAAAATTCTGCCCTTACTTGTATGGCCATCCTTTCCATGTCATCACAGATCATCACGCGCTGTGCTGGCTTTCTTCTCCAAAGGGCCCCCTGCACGGCTTGGGCATTGGGCATTACGCCTACATGAATATTCCTACTGGGTTGTTTACAAGTCTGGACGTCTTCATCTGGACGCCGATTCCTTATCCCGCTACCCTGTTGATCAGCCTGACGAATCAGACATCGAGCCTAGCCTCAGCGTCATGTCAATATCCAAGTTTCTTTAGATTGGTGATGAACAACGTCGTGATGCTTCCCTGTGACAACTTATTGACCGTCTCGAATCTGCTCCTAACGACGCGTCGTTTCGCATGTACGTCCTCCTGAATGGCAAGCTGTATCATCGTAGCCTCTAGCCAGATGGCCCTGAGCTCCTTCTTGTCGTGCCGAAACATTTGCGTTCAATTGTGCTGCAAGAGCTTCACAATGAATCAACTGCTGGTCATCTGGGTGTATGTTGGACGTACGACCATGCGCGTCGCCGCTTCTCTTCGCGCGGTCTCGCTAGGTCTGTTCGCCGTCACGTATCCTCCTGCAATAAATGGCAACGCAGGAAGCGACCTACTGCGCCCTCGGCTAGACTTCTTCTACCGATCTCCATCTTAACCAAACCTTCCTTACGTATCCTCCTGCAATAAATGGCAACGCAGGAAGCGACCTACTGCGCCCTCGGCTAGACTTCTTCTACCGATCTCCATCTTAACCAAAGCTTCCTTACGTGTTGGAATAGAACTTCTCTGTCCTTTTCCTGAGTCGAAATCGGGCAACAAGTTGGCCGCAGTTGCTACAGACTACGCGACTAGGTATGCCATCCCTCAAGCGCTCCCCACCATTACCACTACGAACGTTGCGAACTTTTTTCTCCACGTTCTCATTCTACACCACGGAGCTCCTCGCCAATTACTCACGGAGTGCGACCGCGAATTTTTGTCCCGATTAATTGACGATCTTCTGCGCTCTTCCTTGATGCAACACAAATTGACCACTTCCTACCATTCCCAAACAGATGGTCTTACCGAATGCCTAAATCACACCCTCAAAGACTTGCTCGCGATGTATGTGTCCTCCGACCACCATGACTGGGACCTGGCGCTACCCCACGTGACCTTCGCGTACACTTCTTCGCACCACGACACCACTGGCTATTCACCCTTTTATTTTCTCTATGGCCCTGATCCAATGTTACCACTCGACATGTTACTTCCATTCATTACAACGTCGTCAACCGAATATACACGCGACGCTATTGCTCCTGCCGACCACGCACGTCAGACCACCTGCTCTAGACTTTAGGCTTCGAAAGCCTCCAAGAAAGTCATCTACGACAGCCGGCATGTTGACGTTCGCTTCTCACCCAGTTCTCTCGTTCTCCTATGAAGCACAGTTAGTCGAGTTGGCTTATCAGGGAAGTTGTTGTGTCACTACATGGGTCCTTACTGTATCATCAGCCAGGTGACCGACCTCACCTATGAGATTATTCCTGAATCTGAGACCACAAGCCTACCTGCAACCACAACTAGTGATGTTGTGCGCATAATCAGGCTAAAACCTTACCACCAGCCTTCTGAAGACTGTAATTAATGTGCACCGAGACAGCGCTTTTACCGCCGGGGGGTAATGCTACGTAGCTGATATATCAGTGGTCAGAAGACGACAACGAAAAAGTGGTCTGTCGGTTGTGCGTGATGTCCTACATCTTAGTCGATGGTATACGCATCAGTGTCAATATAAATTTTAAATAGACATGCCTCGCGTCGTTTTACATAAAAATATTAATTCAAAGAAATTCGATATCCTACCAGTAACGACAGGGGAAGTAAGGAACGTTATAGAAGGATTACAAAGAGGCAGTGACGCTGGTGGGGATAAAGAAACAACGTGCCTCCTTAAAAATGGCGGAGAAATTGTGTTCGAAGACGCGACCGCCTTATATATGAAGTGTCTTTTTATGGAAAGGGCAGTATAATCTTTGAATAACACAAATTTCATCCTAATCCATATGAAACGAGACGTGAAAGACTATGCAGGCTATTTTCAAAAATAGTAGTTAATAAAAATAAGGCGACATCAATGTTTAATCAACCAAAGGACCAAGTAGGATTTACTACAGGCTACTCAACATTAGACTATATTCATACAATCAATCAGGTAATAAAAATGCGCGGAATAAAACCAATCTTTATACAGCCGTCGTATATTACGAGAAGGCGTAAGACTCAGAGAAGACATATCAGTTATGCAGGCATTACAAAATCAGGGCATTAAACAACCCTATATAAGTATACTGGAAGAATTCTACTGTGGATCCACGACCACCACCACGACCACCACCATACATTTCCATAAAGAAAGTGACAGAATCCCAATAAAGGAGGGTGTAAGACAGGGTAACACGATCTCTTCAATGCTAATAACTGCTCGTTTACAGGAGGTTTTCAGGAGTCTAGATTGGGAGGAGTTGGGAACAAGAGGTAAAGGAGTGTATCTTAGTAACCTGCGATTCGCTAATGACATTGCCTTTATCAGTAACTCAGGCTCTTGATTACTCAACTAGACACGGAAAGCAGAAAAGTAGGTCGTAAAAAGTACATGCACACAAATAAAATAATTTGCAATAGTCAAGGCACAAAAAGGAGTTTGCGATAGGCGGAGAGACCCTGGAAGTTGTGAAAGAATATGTCTACTTAGGACAGGTAGTAAGCTCGGAGCCAAAACATGAGAGTGAAATAACTAGAAGAATAAGGATCGGGTGAGTTTCATTTGGCAACCATTCTCAGATTATGAATGGTAGTCTACCACTAGCTTCTAGGAAGAAGATATATACCAGCTGCATCTTGCCAGTATTTACCTACGAAGTAAAACTCTGGACGCGTACAAAGAGGGTTGATCTTAAATTGAGGACGACGCAGCAAGTGATCGAAAGAAAATTCCTAGGTGAAACCTTAACATAAAAGTAAATAACAAAGTGGGCCAGGAAACAAACCGAGGTTAAGGATATCATAGTTGAAATCAAGATGAAGAAATGGAGATGGGCCGGGCATGAAGCGCGTAGGCAGGATAACCGCAGGTAATCAAGGGTAACTGACTGGACTCCCAGAAAAGGCAAACGCACGAAACAAAGGACAAAGTAATGCACAACAACCTCGGAAAAGAGCAGCGCTTTGAGATAGGTAATAGTGCACTTCAAGTTGTAAAAGAAGATAGGATGTCTACTTAGGGCAGGTAATAACTGCGGAGCCGAACCATGAGAATAATGTAACTAGAAGAATAAAAATGGGGTGCAGGACATTTGGCAAGCACTCTAAAATTATGACAGGTAGAGTGCCCCTATCCCTTAAGAGGAAGGTATATAACTGCTGTATCTTGCCGGCACTTAGCTACGGAGCAGAAACCTGGAGACTTACAAAGAGGGTTCAGCTTAAATTGAGGACGACGCAGTGAGCGATGGAAAAAATGGTAGGTGTAACCTTAAGAGACAAGAAGAAAGCAGAGTGGATTAGGGAAGAAGCAAGAGTTAAGGATATCATAGTTGAAATAAAGAAGAGGAAATGGACATGAGCCTGGCATGTGGCACGTAGACAGGATAACCGCTGGTCATTAAGGGTAACTAACTGGATTCCCAGAGAAGGCAAGCGGGTTTGGGGAGACAGATGGTTAGGTGGGCAGATGAGGTTAAGAAGTTTGCGGGTGTATATTGGCAGCAGCAAGCACAGGACCATGTTAACTGGCAGAACATGGGAGAGGCCTTTGCCCTGCAGTGGACGTAGTCGGGCTGATGATGATGCTGCTGCTGATGATGATGATGAAATCTTCAGCCGTTTCCTCCTCCTCTCCACACACACTACATACCGTGCCTGCGCCTTTGTATTTGGCTCGGCACGTCTTGGTCCGCAATACTGCCGTTCTTGCCTCGAACGGCAGAGAGCTACTGCGAGAATCATCGTAAATCTTTTCTTCTGCACTTTTCTGATTTAAAGTTAGGTAGGTCTCCCGTGACTATTTCGTACGCATTCCAATCTTCCACATGTCCCTCTCTGTTTACTTCACCTTCTTCTTAAAGGATGTTTTCTTTTGGCTTGTTATTCAGCTGCTGTCTATATATTTGCTTGACAATTGTGGAATTCGCTTCCTCCTTTTAGTATCAACATTCTTCATGTAAAAGTAGATGAAACCTTTTCTAGCCGATCTGCGTGAAACTGCATCGCCGTACGATCTGACGTGGAGTTCGCATGCGCATCCCTTAATTTCGCAGCCATATCTTTTGTCTCTCTTGCAGCGTACCAGCGATTACATGTAGCGTTTTGTGCTAGGCATCGCTTTCTTCATTACGTGACGCGCTCAGTTTAACTAGGGCATGGTAGTGGTGAAGTGTACGCGGCTTGCTACGCCCTGAATAAAGAGATAGCATATCTTGTCTCAGTGGCAAACCGGTGCCACACACGTCAATGGTTCTCTTTTTTACACGTTTGTTTTAGTTGAATCATGCGAAGGGACAGTGAAACACGAACGAGGGCATCGAAAGCAAAAGACATTGAGCCTGAAAAATTCTTCAGTTTATTAACATATTATAACAATATGGAGGCAGATCACCTTGTACAAGCCACAAAAAAATCGAATAGACTAATAAAAGAAAAAAACGATTGCTGTAATAGCCGAGATCATGCGTTGGCCTTCAAACGACAAAAAATGAAAGCAACTGAGGGCAAGCGAAAAATAGCAACGGCGAAACTTACCACCACTGCTCTCTTCACCCCCTTTGTAACAAAAATTCAATAGTGCGTGAAGTGGCCGTCAACAGAAATTATTTCTGACATCCTTCTTGGCTTAGATTTGTATAACGAGGCGACATAATCGCCGTCCGACCAAAGAGCCTCCCACTCTTTTGGAACCGCGTAATACAGTGCTTCTAAAGTTTCCCTGGACAAGGTGTGCCTGGACAGACCCCACTTCATTCGAGCCCACACATTCTCGATTGGGTATGCGTCCGCGCCACAGGCAGGCCACGGCATGGTGCGTACGCCAAGATCTTCAAGCATGGCAGTCACCTGAAAAGCCTTGTGTACGGGGCTTTTTTACTGCTGGAAAATGAAGCAGCCGTCGGGGAATGGTCCGTTCAGGCCATATGGGAGCATGGTGTCTTGTAGCAGGGAACTGTAACAGGGCGCTGTGAATTTGCCATCAATGCGGACAAGTGACCCTAGCGCATCTTTGCTTATACAACCCCACATGAACAATGGACACCAGCCACTTGAGAAGGCACTCTGAGTACGATAGGGTGGTACGTTCAATTTTAAAAGAACCAAAATGGGCAGGTAAAAGATGGAGAAAGTTGATTTGGGAAATGATTAGGTGCGTTTTGCTTGAAACTGTAGTGGGCTTTGAACACTCGTGCGAAGAACGCGTATAAGACGTTGTGTGCAATACATCAAACACGTGTATTTGGCATGCTGCTAACGAGGAATAATTTGTGGATGTTCTGTTATTTGCAAAGCATTTTTTTTATATTGCATTTAAGGATATTTTTTTTGTTGAAGCAAATTTTTTAAAAAAACTTGAGAATATTACATGTACGAAAATATTTTGGCATATTCAAAGCATCCTATTATTAAAACCGCGAAAGAAAATGCGTTGGTTACCTTCAATTTTAGGCCACCACACCCTCCTCTGCTGATCCTTCCGAGTGCAGAAAGTGGACTCGTCAGAAAAAAAAACTATATTTCTTTGTTATTCCTTCTAATTCTGGTGGTTGAAAACGAAGTCCAGGTATTGTTGGCACTGTCGCTCAGACAGGAAAGGCTTTTGCATCACGGCAAAATTGTAAACTCCGGTCTTATCAGTCGTCGGCTCACTGCCCTTGTAGATATTCAATGACGGCTCATACCGGATTTCCTTGGCGGACAAGAAAATATCCACGACAGCTGTGGCCACAATCAAAATGTCGGTCTCGTGCGTCATGACTCTTGGCCGCCTAGACCACTTGTCTTCCTCAAGTTGTCCATCATCTCGAAAAGCGTGTATTATACTGGCGAAAACTGTCTTCAACCTCCCAGTTCTTTGGGTATTTCTCTCTGCGGTCCACCCTGCACAAAACGTCTGGCGACATGTCGCTGATTCTCAATGTGGACACGAGGCGCCATTTGAGTATGACAGACCTTTGTCCGGCGCTCGCAATTTCGTCATGTTTAACAATTATCGCTAGCCAAACAAAATCCTAAAAGCATGACGAATGTGTGAAGATGAGGGAATGGCGTGACAGCAATATTCCAGTCGAAGCACTGAAAATCAGCTGAACGACTGTGTAGATAAATCAATGGTCGCACGGCGCACCTCTGGCTGGCTTTTGATAACTACAGTTTCTAATCGGCGTTCCTTTGGAGTTAGGTGGCTATGCAATTCTTTATCGCGAAACGTGTATTCGCGAACAGGAAATTCGCCAGCTTAAACATTTGATGCCACATTGAGTTGCAATCAAATTCAGTGAAACCGGTGCATCACGTGCGTGATGACGCTCATACACATAACGGCAAGTTTTCCGACTGGATACCAAATGATGCAAGTCTTCGAAACTAGTAGCTGTAATCACGCTTATTCGGAGCATGCGATATCCTCTATGGAAAATGTGTAAATCACAACCCGTTCTGCATGGCTACAGAAAGTTACAAAGACACATGAGGGCAGTGATGAACTGAGGAAAGCTGAGTGACAGCTGAAAAGAACAAAGCCTGTTTATGAATGAGTGCACGTTCCTTGCTTCTCTGTACTCTTTTGAAACCACAATAAAATGAGAAGGATGCTTGAGATTTGCGCCCAAGAGTAGAATACGAAAAACTCATTGAGATTACTTGGTATCACCTTCTCCCTAATTAGCATCAACGTGCCGTGAGGAAAAAAAAGTCTGTGGGCGTAACATCGAACCCATTTTGGCACGCTGAACGCGCTGATTTTCCGCCCACTACCAACAATGTGTACATAGACGCTGACACCGGAATTTCTGCAAAAGGAGCATTTTAACACCAGTGCGACTGCTCTTCGTTGTCTGCGAAGCAATCCGCGTACACCTCACCGCCACCTTGCCCTAATTGAACAGAGCGCGTCACGGAATGAAGAAAGTGACGTCTAGAACAAAACGCTACATGTAACCACTGGCATGCTGCAAGAGAGCAAAAAGATATGCCTGCGAAATTAAAAGGACGCGCATGCGCACTATCTACGTCAGATGACACGGCGATGCAGTTTTATCGCATTTCGGTTGTCGCTTGCACGTAGCGACTTATTTTCTCACATCTCACCTTTGTGGACTAGCGTCAGGAACTTCTTGCTACACACCTTCCCTGCGGTGTGCCTACAAAATGCGCAGGTGATATTCACCGGAGCTTTTAACGTTAATGTACTTCAACGGGAAAACCAGTGGCTTGTCGCGTTTCTGCATGCCGTGCAAGGACTTCGACTCCTGTCGGAAGTCACTCAGTCAACTATTCACAACAACACCTGTTAAAGTATTTTGGTTACTGCAGTGCTGTCAATTCAAGCCCAATCAGCCGTGTTCACTACATTTCATATGGTTCTTACGTCTCCTAACTTTACTTTCTAATATTTTCAGAGCGTGTTTGCCAATTCAGCAATATGTGTACCAGAAACGTTTTTGTTTGAACCATGTGAAGCGAATTTCATTTCTTATTCTGGTTTGGTTTCAATGCTTTTAAACTTGAAAGCGAAAAAATGCTGTGGTCCTGATGACCTCCCCAATGTGTTTCTTCAGCGTTATGCTGAATACGTCGCCAAATTTCTTGTTGTAATCTTCCAAGCGTCCCTGTTAACTGCAACACTTCCACGTGACTGGAGGATCGCTAGAGTCATCCCTATCTTTAAAAAAGGGGATCGATTAATTCCGGATAACTACCGTCCTATATCTTTAACCTCAACATGCTGCAAATTAATTGAACATATCATAGCCAACCGTATTCTTGAATTCCTTGAAAGACACTCGATTCTAACAAGCTTCCAACATGGTTTTAGGAAAGGCTATTCGACTGTGACTCAACTGGTCACCGTCACACACGAGTTTGCAAAAGCCCTTGATAATAATGTTCAGGTAGACACAATTTTTCTTGATCTTAGAAAAGCATTTGATAAAGTTCCTCATGACAAATTAATTCAAAAATTAAAAAATATAAATCTTCCCGAAAGTTTGGTAGCATGGGTGTCTAGGTATCTGATGAATAGAGAGCAGTATGTCTTGATTGATGGTCATGCCTCGAGCTGTCTTCTTGTCACATCCGGAGTGCCTCAAGGTAGTGTTCTGGGGCCGTTGCTTTTTCTTTTATACATCAATGATAACGTCACTGTAGTTACACCCACCACTCATGTCCGGCTGTTTGCTGATGACTGTATTTTATTCCGTGAAATCTTCAGCATGCAAGATCAAATAGAACTTAACACAAACCTTGACAATATATACAGTTGGTGCAGGGATTGGGGCATGGTTGTCAACGCAGAGAAAAGTGTTTCCCTCCGCATAACGCGCAAAAATTCTCCATTCCAATTTCAGTACACACTGGGATCATGCGCGGTGAACCAAGTCAACAGCTTCAAATACTTAGGCGTAACGTTCACTAGTAATCTTTCCTGGAACTTGCACATAGAAAACATCTGCTCCTCCGCTTTTCGAAAACTGTGTTTCTTGAGACACAAGCTTCGTAATTCGCCTCCAAGTGTTAAACGTCTTTGCTACCATTCATACGTTAGACCAAAACTTGAGTATGCTGCTGTAGTATGGGACCCGTATACCAAAAATAACATCAATAAATTGGAAAAGATTCAGAGGAAAGCTGTTAGGTTCATTTTTTTCAAAATTTCGTCGCACAGATTCTCCCTCTGAATTAATGATTGCCAATAACATTCCCAAGCTTCAGTTAAGAAGACAAAAATTTCGTCTCGATTTCCTCTGCTCACTTACTAAACATGAACTGGCTATCGACCCCTCCCTGTATATATCCGCCCTGACCACAAAACACACGCGGCACCATAACCCTAGATCGCTAACACCATACCAAGCGCATACCGATACTTACAAATTTTCATTTTTCCCGCGTACTGTGGCTGAATGGAATTCCATTGCTGAGCCATACTTATTAGATACTGTATAGCCCCATTTTTTGTTAGTGTTGTTAATTGTGTGTTGGATTGACAATGCAGTGTCCGCCGTTTCATTTTTTGTCCCTTTTGCTATTTTTGTATTATTGTGCTATTCAAGTGCTCGTCCTGCCAGGAGCACAACTGTGGTCTGCAGTATGTATTAAATAAATAAATAAATAAAATAAATAAATAATAAAGCACAATGTGTAGATGTCGCACTCATTGCAACTTGTGCCAAAACTGACTTTTTTTCATAAATTGTTTTCAGTGGCTTGTACTCAGCCAAGCCAGTAGGTTGTGATGTACTTGGTATAACATTCGTTGCTTTGGAAGGCCTTCATTGGATTTTTTTCTTTTTTTTGTAAGCCAGCGTTAACGCGCATTTCACTGCGGCCATTTCTGCGATCTGTTTGTCTCAATAGCTTCAGTGCTTTTTCCGGTGGTAATTTTGCGCTCTTTACACATGTAAAATAGGTTGCAGCTGCGTGAAAAAATTTCCTATGACGATGCTCCTAAAGCTAACTATGAGAGCAATTGTATGCGTGATATACGGCGATGCAGAAAAAGCTTCCAATTTCACGGTACCAGTAAAAATTAGCTAGCTAACCGAATTTGCGTGTAACCGAAATTGGCAAGAATAGAACAATTGTCTGTTAAAATAATCAATTTATATTTCCCCAAATAATGCGTAAAACTGGTACCTATTATGCATACTTGCGGTATAAAAGTCTTGATATAGGCCATCCGAGGCTTCGTTCACACGTTGACATCGGCTCGAAGGGCCCCCTGTCTTAAACCGAAATGGGCTCAGATTTACATCGTGTATGCTCTGAACCCATCCCTTATTACATGCCCTCACCACAGACATCATGCGCACGTGACTATCATTATTTCGCAGAAAAAATAGCCAACACCTCATTGTTCACCCATCTCAATTCCATGCAGATCATGTGTATTGAGTAAACAAGTTCTCCGCACTTGCGGAAGGCTTAGTGCAGCGACACAATTTAAGTCATATTGCGGCAGGCGGAAACGCGTTTCTGGAGGCACGCAGCCACTCATGTTGTTCGCAAGCCATTTTTGCTTTTGCGCTGTTTTGTGCTTGGCCTGCTTCGATGATCGTCCGAATAAAAAAACCAGGTTGCGACCAAATATGATTCAATTAACGTGAATTCGGTGCCATTAAAGAATAGGGGTGCTGGCCAGGACTGAGATAACTCGTCCGAGTTACACAATTTTCCCAATCGACGGAGGTCGAATTAACGCAAATTTACTGTAGATATAAAAACTCGTATGTACAGCTGGCCAACACGTAAACTATCGTGTGCAGCAGCCACTATTATGTCTGTCAGCATCATGTCATTGAACGATGTTGCAAAAAGACATCTTTTGTGGGCGTGTCCTTGGTAAACATTCACTTGTCCTCACCCTTTCTGGAATTCGGTGATATGACAAAGATACAAAAAATGCTGTTTGTGCACGATAGTTAGAGCTTTGGCCGACTGTACGTACGTCTGCAGACAGCTGCGCGTTATTTCTTATTGTTACTTCTGCAATCATTCTTTCTTTAGGATATTGTATTTTACTTGATTTTCGCCACTTGTCATTCGCTTATTTTTTGTATTGGTGGTGTTCATTGAAGCTACGCACAACTCGTTATTGATATTTAGTTTTCTATTTTTATTTCACTTTCCGCATCTGCCGCAAAGGTTCTGCAGTAAAATGGTCGGCATCGGCAGAAGAAAAGTATTTTGGGGCTCTAGGCTACACGTGAAATTTATACAAGGTTTTCTCTATCCACAAAAAACAGCATTTGCATCACCATCACTGTAACTAACATATACCTAGCTGCGTAACGACTATGGAAGAGAAAAAAATTACCTAAGCGAAAGAGAGAGATTGGGGCAGAAAAGGTAAACCTAATAAGATGTTTGGATATTTGATAGTATACAGTATGATTAGAATGAATGTCGCAGTGCGATAATTCAGATTATGTGTAACCATGGCCGAGAATCGAACCTCTGTCGTCCTTTGCAGCACGACAAATTTACGCTACCACGCTCCTCAACTACTCAAAGCTATTCAACCGATGTGAGGCACAAGGAAAGAATATTTATTAAGTCTTCCTTTTTAAGGCCATTTCAGGCTACCGCGTTATCTTTGAAAACGTGTCTTCCTTTCCCGAGAAGCGAATACCTTCAGTGCATGAGTGTCGCATTCGTGACGTAATTACTTAAAAAAGATAACTTTTTTACACAGGAAATCATGCAAGGAATCCATCCTCCTCCATGTCGTACTGAGTGTTTGCCGACATCGCCGTCGAGCCCACGAGATGCAGGGGAGGAATTGGTGGTGGGAAACTTGAGCCGCACTGACTGCGCAAGCAGACACTTCAGACTGGAATCCACTTCTCGCAATAGCAGTCACTACGCTAACCAGAGCGGCCTAATTTGAAGGCTGGTTCTCGACCATTTCAGCAGGAACAGATACAATTTATTATATACGTGATCGTTGTAGAGTAATGATAGTTGTTAAATGCTTTTATATAATGCCAATAAATGTTTAATTAAGCGTATTTTTTTATTTATGATGGAAAACATTTTTCCCTCGCATCTAATATGTTATTGTGGAAGGGGGAGCGAGCTAGAGAACCGAGTACTTTCTGAAGGCTGTGCTCTTTTCTCAGAAATAACTTGCCGATAAAGGCGAGCAGAAGTTATTGTATGCCGTAAAAATTTCCATGCAAGTGGTGTCAACTAAAATGATTCACTCTGTGGGAGAATTTCGCTCGTATTCAATAAGCATGCTCCCTCTTCCTTCGTAGACGTAGCTTGATTGCAATGCACCGCTACTCTCATTATAGCAGAGCTTCATCAAGTTTGTTGTTGTTATTGTAGTTATTGTTGTTGTTATTGTTGTTGTTGTTGTTATTGTTGTTGTTGTTGTTGTTGTTGTTGTTGTTGTTGCAAGTGTTTCTTTTTCAAGTGGAAACAGCACATTGTGTCCGCATAATTTTTGTTAGTTGGTGTAATCACACAATGATTACCCGCACAAAAACAAAACATATATAATCTATTTCTCACGGTATCTCAACATTTCTCTAGCGAGTTGTTGGAGAGGTTTTTGAAATATTTTTCTTCTGCACAAAAATAGGCGCACAAATGTGCGTCACAGGCGCAAAAATACGTGCCAAAAACGACAAAGACTTTTCGGAATCTTAGCGCGGTGCTGTCGAATTTCGGTCCGCTCTGAGTTACATTAACTGACAAGTCAGTTCATGTTCCTTGAAGAAAACAAAAAAAGTTGGCCCCGTGTCTGCATGTAATCCGCAAATGTCATCGAAAGACGACAGTCTTGCGTGTGGAGAGAGTGAACAAAACGCTTTTTTTGATGTTCTGCTCAAGAAAATCGGTGAATGGTACTCTGGAGGCGCTGCGTTAGAGTGTCTCGAGCGTGCAGCGAAGGCGACCGAGCGCATCAAGTCGCGTCACACGTGAGACATGAGCGCCATCTGCAGTTTTCTTGGAAAACAAAACGCGTGGCTCTGAGACTTGTGTGCGCGCTCATCTCTGAGGTAATAAGAAGTAGAACGCAAGGCGACGGGTAGGTGCCACCACCGCCTCGTTTCGGCAAGTGTTTGCAAGCGTTGAAAACACTTGCCGTTTTGTGCAAGCGCTGCATGGCCAGCGTAGCGTGATAAGTGCTACAGTCCTTAAAATTACTTATCTAAGCCTTTTCTAGCAAAATACGCACATGCAGAATATATGTGTTATTGCGGTGCCCCAGACATGCTCAATAATTGCTTTTTAATTGACAATGGCACAAGTATAAACGCTTAACCTTGAGCAACGTTGGTAGTTGCTGCGAATGGAGTCTGCTGTTTCTAAAACCCGGTGCCGTTAAGAGTGGACAAACAGACAAGTGTACAGACAGACAGACAGACAGACAGACAGACCAAAATTTTTACGTCGAAGGTCCCCAAGAAAGGCTATTGTCTTTCAAATAATCGCAGTGACTCACTGTGTATAATAGTCCTATTGCATACGTCTTGTCTGTTTGGTTCAGAACCATCGCACATGGGCTTAGTTTTATATAAGTCAGTGGATGCACTAGAGGCAGCTTCGACGTAACTCTGATTGATTGATATGTGGTGTTTAACGTCCCAAGACCACCATATGATTATGATAGACGCCGTAGTGGAGGGCTCCAGAAATTTCGGCCACCTGGGGTTCATTAACGTGCATCGAAATCTGAGTATACGGGCCTACAACCTTTCCGCCTCCATCAGAAATGCTGCCGCTACTGCCGGAATTCGATCCCTTGACCTGCGGGTCAGCAGCCGAGTACCTTAGTCACTAGAACCCCACGGCGGGGCTTCGACGTAACCCTGTAATGCCCACGAGCAATTCTGTGTTGAGAAAAATTGCAAAAAAAAAACGCTGATCGTTTTTACTCTTTCTGCTCAAATCATATACAGAAAAATATGAAAAAAATCTTAAGGCTAACGAAATTATTTTTCAATAATTACGAAGAATTGATTACTGAGAATAAATGTGTAAGTCACTGTACCTTCCTCATAACATGTCTAAACTGCAATAGCTGCTTATGATGATACCTACGGCATATTTAGAGGTATTTATTTCAATATACCAAAGTTTTGCGAAAACTCAAAAACAAAATGTTTCAAATGGATAAAAAAAGATTTCACCCATACAAAATAATTGTTCAAAACGTTGGATTTATTTGGCACAACAGATGATGCGCAGGTAATATAATGAAGTTTCAGGAACTCGTACCTCATTAACTAAGGCATCTGCGAAACAGATAAGTGCAAGAGCTCTGGTTCTAGATCCACTCTGGAGCACATACTATGGGAATGTCGAGGGAAAAGGAACACTACTACAACCACAAGCTATTGCCTGTGTGCAATACTACAGCTCTGCCCTCGGCGATCAATTTTGGCCTGTTCAACGGGGTGACGAAGTCGCGAGGACTCAAGAACTCATGACCGTCACCTAAGCGGGACCTTTGGTCTGTCCCATAAACTTTCAGGACAGTTCATTAAAGTTTTTTGTATGTATATATAGACTGCATAGTCAAATGCCTCCACAAATATTTTTAATTTGCGCAGGTCTCTTTCTGTTACATCGCTTCAATGTTGTTATTGGAATGACTCCGAAATCGGCCGTCGACTACTTTTCACAATTTCGTAGGTTTATATTTTAAAGAAAATGCCTTCCGGTAGCTCCTCTAATAGAGGTTGCACTGAACCTCACTATTACCAGAACACTCTCTTTACAGAAGTGACGTAACTTCGTTGCTGCTGTAGGATGCACATATGCCACGTTTCACTTTGTAACTGTACCGAGACACTTCGATGCTGCTGTTTTTGTTGTTACCCAGATAAACAGGCGAATATTATTACGGGCTTTTTGGAATAATACAAAAAAGTATTAGCGCCTGCTCTATACGCCATTCCAAAAATGCTACACCAGTTCAATACTTTTATTTGATCGTATTTTGTTCAGTTTTCGCATCATACTACCACACGATTGCTCTCGTACTGGGCTGAGTTCAGAAACATCACCAGGACCCGTCAATAGCTTGATCTTATTGTCCATATTAGGGACGTACCTCCAATTAGTAATAGCAATAGCTATATCAAAATACAGCTTACGAAACTTCAAAAAATCAAGCAAGACTAATGTCGCACCACCTATTACAATCTATTCTGAGTGATTGCAAGGTTCATTCACCAATAGACCGTGTCATTGTAACGAATGCCTAAAAAATGAAAAAAAAAATTGGAAATGGCATCTTCGCTCTTGATATAGGTTGGTCATTTTTCCTACGCTTTTCTGATTATGTACGCATTCTTGTAGCAAAGTTTTTGGCGGAAATTTTAGCTATCAGCTAAAAAACAGTATCAACAAGTTAGGCCTTAATTTTAACTCATTGGCGGTCGGTGTGTTCTTTTCTCACGGCAAATCAGAACTCCCAAGTGCTAAGTACTTTCAAGTGATTAGTTTCACCACATAAACTTTTAGTTAAATTGGTTGGGGTGTCAGGGCATAAAGAACTTTTTCTGAATGAAATGATGGATGCGTTGACAATGTCATTGCTAAATGGTCCAGTTATTCACGTACTACCATAATCTAAATTTTTATAGACGCTAAATTTAGGAAGAAATTGATGTTAGAACTTTTCTGCCGTCCATATTATATACATAGGAATTTCAACACATAAGTTATTGTTGGAGTAATAAAATGTGTCACACGCGTGCAGTTAAAGTCCCAGTCACTAGACTGCGGTGCAAACATAGGATGCCGCCTCCTGTCTCATAAGATTGGTGTTAAACACTCGAACTGTATTTTCTTTCGAAGCTTTTTCTCAAAAATTCTATGCCGAAAAAGTTTCTCATGCCTTGCAGAAGTTTATTACCGCTTCAAGTAGATTCAGACTGTATATTACTACTTCTAAAAGACTTGCTTCCAAATCACCTTATTTATTCATTTATTTCTTGATTGATTTGTAGGGTTTAACGTCCCAAAACCACGATGTGAGTATGAGACACGCCACAGTAGAGGGCTTCAGAAATTTCGACCACCTGGGGTTCTTTAACGTGCATCAAAATCTGAGCACACGGGCCTACAAGAGTTCCGCCTCCATCGGAAATGCAGCCGCCGCAGCTGGGATTCGATCCCGCGACCTGTGGGTCAGCAGCCGAGTACCTTAGCTTAGGCCACCGTGCATATATATGTTGTTGCTGCTTAAATTATGTGCTTCATTTTATATATTCCTTATTTCTTATTGTAGATTTGTCTTTTAATTTTTGCCATGATGCTTCTTATTAGTTAATCCGGTTCTTGGCCGATCCATAAGCGTGGGTGTAAGAAAGGAAAGAAGAGCCTGAAATTTGTGGCACACACCCAGGTTAAGGGATTGACCAAGAACACGGTAGTTCTGAAGAAATACTGTTAATTTATTAGCTCACGTTGTTTAACGTAATAAAAGAGATTATTGAAAAAAATTTGAGACATTGACAATTAAAGATAACCTATATGAAAAAAAGCAGATAATTTCAGCTGCAACAATAAATAAGTGAATGCAGAAAGCAATTTGAAAAAACGTAATGTGAGAGTAATAATATGTTCTACAGTCTCAGTTTTTTTGAAGCTTCCATTAACTCTTGCAAGGAGCGTGGGCGTGTGCCACAGATTCTAGGCGCTTCCTGCTCCTCTTACTGATATGAGATTAGCAAGAAGATGAAAAAAAAAGAGTTAATTCACTACCACGTTCAGGTATTTCAAATAATTTCAATACCACATTTCAAATAATTACGCTAGGTTAAACAGTTTATTTAAAATTATTTAACCTCTTACTACTTATTCATCGTGAATCCAGTATGTATGACCCGGCCGTCTCTTGGCTGATCCCCCTGAGTGGGTAGGTGCCAATATTCTAAGAAGCATCATTATCACCAGCCCTACGACGTTTCTTATTCCAAGACGTTGAGAAAAGCAGTCAAACAAAGTTCCGTTAGCACTGCATGCCACGACCACAGAGAAATTATTCTTACACTGCGATAACGACGAAACCACTAACAGCAGCCCACTCAGCTGTCTCTCCGCTCCTTTTATCTGACTAAGCTTCTTCGTAGTGGGATTGTTCGCAGACAAGAACTTCCGGTGGTACCGCAGGATGCTGAATTCGTCTGGTAGGTCAAGGATCGATTGACCTATGTTACGCCATCTTTTGCATGAAGGCCACCTCATAGCAAAACATCACATACAACATCAAAGGCAGACACAAGAGCCAGTGCGATGTGCACGCGTCCCTAGAAAGCACTGTGGTGAGCTATCTTATGAATTCTAATAGCAAGAGTTCTTCAGTAGTAAAGGAAGTCTGTGAATTTTGGAAAATACTACTTCTTAGTTAAATACCTAAGTGGAAATTTCATTGTTCTATATATAGGGTCACATATTAATAAGGTTTTATCAAATGATTTTATAGCATGGTAGCTGGACCTGTCGCAGCTCCTCATGGTGTATTCTTTTTCAGCATTGTTCATCTCCATCCTTTTAAAATTGTAAATTGATGGCTCTAGCTCAAGTGAAAAAGGGTGTTTCCAAGGCCATGAACAATTGTTCATCTCACACCCCCATGAACTTATACCTCTTTACGGGCCTGCTTTCGCGATAGGTAAACCTATGAGGAGCGAGTAAGTTCAACTGAAAAGGACATCGAAGAAAACTAATGAGGTGGCAGCGCTGCTTTCAACTAATATTTTATTTTCGCGCAAACTGGTAATTGTATACCGATTGAGTGAAAATAGGAGTCGCTGACGAATGAAGCAACTCTGTTCAAATCACTGAACCGAGCACGTGTACCAAGTGCTATCACGGCATAGCAAAATTTATATTACCGCTACAAAGCAAGATATTGAAACTGTTTTTGACAAATTGGTACGGAAAGTTGGCTTATGGGAAGGGAAGACATATTTTTGGAAATCTCGCCTTAGCATAGCCTTCAAAATTACTCTTTGTTGTCTTACCTTGCGCCTTAAACAGGATGGAAGTGCTTTTGAACAAGGGCTTGCAACAACCTACTGAGAAACGAAGGCCGAGATGACCCCAGATTAAAATCATGACTATATAATGATGCTCTGTTGGTCTCTGATTAATACATCTGCTGGTCTGAAGAACATGTAGATTTTTTTATATTATAGTGGGACAGCGTAAACCACGGTGCGAGCACAGATTACAAGAAGTGTTCGATGACTCATGTGACAAGCACTTACATTGTCGCTTTCTTAATAGTGACTTTCTTAATAGTGACTTTCCCACACTTGTTCTGGGATTGTGCGAAACGCCATGCATCTACTATATATGGCACAACGGCAACTGTCTTAGCTCTAACACCGCTGCTATTTCCCTTAGGTGAGTTTTCTTTTAGCTTTGTGACCAAGCCCTCTGCGAGCGAGCTGAGTAATCAGTAACCTGACTCTGTCAAGCACTTGGCCTGATTCAGAAAAAGTGCATTGATTCCACCTTGTGGCTACAGGTGTTCATAAAAAACATAAACGAGTTATTAAAATAATTTCGCATAATGCCGCTTTCAACGAGCTTCGAATGGGTGGAAGAAAACAGCAGGACTGACTTATTGGATCGTTGTTTTTATGTCCAGCAAACTAAGTCCTAACTTTAAAGTCCTAATGAAACGAACCTTAGTCCCTTCATGCGTCGACGTCAAAGGAGACATAACATCAGTGAAAGTGCACGGTTATTGTTTTCGAGACCGCTAAGTCAAAACTATATGATTCGTTCTTTAAAACAATGAAAAAAATCATTCACAATTATGAATACATGTCCAAGGTCAAGAATATTTTTCAGGCGTTTATGAAGTGACTGAGCATGATTAGCCAAATACAAGTAATTTATTCAGAAAGCAATGCATGAGCCAAATCAGATACCATTTTTTGTTTAACAACAGTGTCATTCCTTGTCGCGTAAGTAGAGGTAATTAAAAACTAAGAAGCGCGAAAAATTGGTCAAATATCAAATCAGAAGCGTTTTGAAATCATACTGCTCCAAACTTGTCTATGAAAGGAGCTACACAATTCATCAAGTCCTTCTGCGGGAAAGAACCGTAAACGTTTTTCAGATTACCAGAAAAGGCAACACGCTTCCTGTCGTCTCTCTCTTTAAAGAAGCACTTACGAGCCTTCGACGAGCAAAAACTCTTTGTACTTTTTATAGAAGTTGCTACGCGTGCCATCTTATGTTTCTGGCACTGCCACATGGTTTCGTCGCGGTAACATGAATTCCACTTTGTCGTGTCTTTCAACAACTGTGAACCACTGCTGTTTCTTTTTTCCGTTATTTTCGCTTCCTTCTTGCACAGGGGCGGCGCCAGTTGGCTCGGAAGGTACGGGTGGGCTCACCATTCTCGCCTGCCGTCCTCCTTTTGCTTGCCCAAAATACGTCATGAACATACCACAACTCATAAGTTCTTCACCTCCTCTTCCCATTGAGGTGACTTCATTGTCGTGACTGCCTCCCACCCCCGAACTGAAAAATTGTGGTGCCACTAATGTCGGTGTATATGTATCGGTTCATGCTCAAATAAAATATCAGTTTGAAGGAGCGCTGTGTCCTTGTCGATTTTCTTGTACGTCCTTGTCAGTCGCACTCACTAGCTAATATTGGATATAAACCAGCCAGCTCACCTTCGTGTTTTAGATTAACCTAACTTCTTAACGCTCTGCTGAAATGAGGAGTCCGCCATCTCTGTTTCATCGAATTTCCTCTGGCTCCTGTTTCCTGCCAGCCGGTATCCATATAAACTCAATGATTTGTGTTTCCTGTTTATAAAAACTGTTATAGTTTATTGGTATTGACTAACAAATAAACCTTATTTAGGTGACATTTTCATGCTTATTGTGTGCTTATGTACTTATGCCTACAAGCGTAAATGGCAGTGCATGCTTTAGCTAGATTAAAGCAAAGTAATCTTTGGTTTTGCTCTTTTACCAATACTCTAAAGCTGAACAAGCCACAATGAGTGCTAGTAAAAACTACCAAAGCTATCGTGGTGGCGACTATGACTAGCTCAAGTTTGACACGGAAACGCTTTTATTATCAGCGCGACTCCCGTGAAAAGTATACTAATGCTTCAGAAGCAATTTTTAAGACCGAGAACAAAGAACTTTTGCTTGAAACATATTTCATAATATAAATTGGAAAATTTACGAGGTTCCTTAGGCATACGCCTTAGTCGATTCGAAGGCACGAGCCATCGTTCTATATTCAACGTTCGTTTCGGAATGCTTTCAGCAACTTACGTGGTTTTGTAACATCTCCAAAATCGGAAGCATTGTGAGCTTTCTGTTTCTCACCGTGTTTTGCGCTACAGCCACAATAGGCCGACCTTAGACAACGCGATGATTTCATGTGATGACTTCAAAATGTGGCGTTGATGCTGTCGTAACGCTCTTACAAGAACGTCACAAAATGTGCCGCTCTGTAATGCTACGAACACGTCATACGAAGACGTCATTGCATAATGATTTTTTCTTGTATCAATGATGTCACCGCCAACACGTGTCATTGGTGAGCCTCCTCCTTTGATGGGGAATCAAAGGCTTTGACCTATATATACAAGCCATCATCCCTTACTTGGAGTGAAGACGAAATAAGAGTGTGTGGAATGAAACAAGCAGAAAAACAAGACGTTTTATCTCAGCTAGAACAAATTCGAAAAACACCTGCGTTGCACAGTGCCACGCCAAGATGTTAAACGTTTATACCCAGGAAGCAAAGAAGGTTGGCTTAATGTGGGGATAGAATGTCAGTTCACGGCCCACGATTGGCCCAGCTTGGCCACCAACCGCCAATCATGGCGATGCCATTGATTGATTGATTTGTAAGGTTTAACGTCCCAAAACCACCATATGCTTATGAGAGACGCCATAGTGGAGGGCTCCGGAAATTTCGACCACCTGGGGTTCTTTAACGTGCGCCCAAATCTGAGCACACGGGCCTACAACATTTCCGCCTCCATCGGAAATGCAGCCGCCGCAGCCGGGAATTGAACCCGCGACCTGTGGGTCAGCAGCCGAGTACCTTAGCCACTAGACCACCGCGGCGGGGCATGGCAATGCCAGCCGAATAGAAAAGCAATGTTGGACTAGCATTGACAACGTTCTGCCAATAATGGCATTGCCAGTCTCGTAGAACGGTAATGTTGGACCAGTATTCAGATTTTCCGCCAATATTGGTCGCGCCAGCCTATTCGAAGGCTACATAAACCCAATTCGTGCAAACAGCAGCCAATAAGGGCGGAGCCATGCAATTAGTCTGGCCCGTCGTTCGAACGTTATTGCCGGCGTCGGCTGAAGCGTCAACTTTGTTGCCAAAATATTGGACCAGTATGAGCTAATTTCTACGTCTGCTGCTTTTTGACACTGTTATGCTCCCACTTCACGCGCCGGTTTTTCAGGTTTGAGAGAGAAATATGCTTGGCGCATGAAAATACAGTTTTGTCATTATATCAAGCACAACTAGTTGATTTGCATGATTGTTGATTGAAGTTGAGCAAGGTAGATTATTTTACTGAGAAACATTTATCGAGGTTGTCGCCTGTCAGACGTCCGATGCGGCGCTTTCCCAGATGAAAATCGTGCAGATCTGTGCAGTGAAGCAACCGCTGATGCCACTGCCCTACGCGACGCACATCGAAGTGACCCTGCTTGCGCCGGGGTTCGTTTCGTCGCATCACGCCGGCGATGTCACGCCAGGCACTTTGGATTTCGCGGATATCGAACGCAAATCGTACCGTATCATGGGTCCTGCTATGCTATCGCCGCAAACCGATTTGGTTTTTTTGCGTTCACAGCGCTGTACCAGTTAACGGCACGCAAGTGCTTCACGTATGCGAACGGGGGGTTATCAGTGCGTTACAGTGATTGCATTGTACAACTCACGCATTAGTCGTAATCTGGCACACGCACCGACGCACGCATCCTGTTTCGCAACCACCACACGAATCGCCTACAACATCACAGCGAGCAGTTGGAAAAGTGTGGTGGAGTGCGTGGGCGTCGGAAAACTTGTCTCCGTGGGTCGTCGCGAGTTAGAATTTTGTTGTGGAACGTTTTTCTGTTGATCATTTTTATATATATATATACATGACCCTACTGTAGCCAGAACATCAGCTAGCTTACGCAGTACGTAGACTTAATTGGGCCCACAGAACGGTGCGCAAAAAAAATGTTCAGTGAGTTCATATGTGCTGATGCTTAGAACACATATTGCGTAGGCTAAATCGTTTATAAACAATAAACACGCACGCTTACAGCATCGTGTTTTATCACATACAAAACCACAGAACCCTCCACATCTCTTTCCTGCTCTTTTTTTTAAGTCTGTGGACAGAAGGAAGTGCTTTGCACAGATCTGGCAAGTTGGTTGCTGTAAAGTAGAGAGTTTTATTTCACACCCGCTGTCCTTTAACAATTTTTTTTAGTGGGGCGGCTAAGGCCAGCTGGCTGTGTTTCGAGAAATCAGTGCAGGACACGTGACAAACCTCAAAATGTGTCAGAAATTGCGGTAATCTCCAGAACATGGGGAGGATCATTTTACAGCTGCTATCAGGACAGGTCTTCAAAACTGAAGGCAATATCAATGAATAAAATCTTGATCTACGAGTGAGTGACTGTTTGTAGTACTTGAAGGACTGTTCCATGTGCTGTTAGCAGCTGCGTATTTTTTTATTTGGCATGTGATATCTTTATTTTTTTTCTTACTGTGTTTTTCAACATAACTTGGTGATATCTTCTTAGTTTCTTTTCTCAAGGACTCAGCAATCTTGTTGCTATTCTGCCCTGTGATCAGCAAATAACTAGTTCATTTGTCTTAATTATCAACCACTCTACATGCACTTTTTTTTACTGTATCTATCTTCAGGGGTGCCCCGCCATGGTGGTCTAGTGGCTAAGGTACTCGGCTGCTGACCCGCAGGTCGCGAGTTCGATTCCCGGGCTGCGGCGGCTGCATTTCCAATGGAGGCGGAAATGTTGTAGGCCCGTGTACTCAGAGTTGGGTGCACGGTAAAGAACCCCAGGTGGTCAAAATTTCTGGAGCCCTCCACTACGGCATCTCTCATAATCATATGGTGATTTTGGGACGTTAAACCCCACAAATCAATCAATCAATCTGTCTTCAGGACATCCTATAATTAGTGGGAGAGTCAAACAGAACTAAAAGCAAGTGTGGTTGAACGGCTCAGTTGGGCAAAGTAGCTGGTGCATATCACTCTTCCTGTATTTATATATTTGGGACTTATACTGCTCAACACACATGAATTTCTCATTGGTTTTTATATTTATATGGCATATGAACATGTTTTCTCAAGCGTTTCAAACTGAAACGAACCTTTTCACAATTATTTTGACATGCAGATCAAGATATTAGGCTTATCTTTATTAGTAATGGCAGAAGTGGTCACACCCACCAGAGAGATAGTTTAATTAATGAGCCACTGAAGGCGCAAAGTGCAAGATGGGTACTTCATAGTTATTGCAGTAATGTATCCAAGGAATGGGACACTGGGAAAACTGTCCACCCCTGAAATTTTCAGCAGTGGGATACCGATCACCCAATAAACACGTACTCGACTTGCCTTCACTAAATACTAAGGGACGTCATCCCCCTATCCCTCCACCCACACAAAGTTCCACCTAAATGACAGGTTACAAGTTCAGGGCCCATGTTCAAGCATTCTGTCAAGGTTTAGGGACCTTATGTATTCCAAACAGGAAAATTTTTCTAAGAAAAACAAATACAAGCCTTTAACAGCAGCGACTACATTTTGTGCACAATTTGTTTATGCTAGCTGTGTCAACTTGTGGCCAGATAGAGCAAAATACATAGGTCGTTAGATGAACTCAACCTTCTCCCTAGTCAGTATGTCCTGACTTGACATCAGTCTGGCGCGCGAAACCGTAGCCGGTACCTCTAGTGAAGGGACTGTTATCTATGATGGGTCGGTCAAATTGTGTTGCAAAACCCACAAATGTTGCTTCTCTTCTCTCGAAATAATGCAATAAAAAAATTGTACACACATCAGGAGCTTATGATTTCATTATTTTACATCAAAACTAAATATAACTTACAGCATAATGTTGAAGTATTTATTTCATGGAAATTTTATTGGTTTGCTGAAACTCACAAATCTTTTCTTCCTTTGAATGTAATATTGAGTGCCTTGTGATTGTGCTATCTGAATTTGACACATTTATTGATAGTTACACCATAATCACACCTGAGGGGCTATAGTCTTAGCAAGTGTAGTAGTACTCTTCGTACCTGATTTGCAGCTCACTAAAAGAAAAGGTTT